>JBBPNN010000908.1:0-14151 GCA_038090935.1 Hortiboletus campestris | reverse complement strand
ATCGTGGAGTTCGTCGCGAGTATACGCTGAGAAACCCATTGCCTGCAATTGTTGACGAGGGGCTGAAGAGAATGCTCATGGTGATTTTGCATATCCAAGTTTTCGAGTTACGGATCCGCCCACGATCAGTTGTTCAAAAGTAAATGAAATTCAATGTGAACATATCCTCTCGCACTATGAATATGTGCATCTTTTTACAATTACGAACGCAAAGAAGGTACGGGCTGTAAGGAATGTGATACCTTGTTGCGAGTTTTAAGTCCCTCTTGGCAGGTCCAAGCAGTGGATCGCTCTGCTTGAGTTGCGGGACCCCATGTCGCTGGGGAGGCACATAGACTTTGATCCATGGCTTGCCAAAAACCGCTCGTGTCTGGCCGCGATGCAGCGTGTGGCTGGGGTTTGATACGAGCGTGCAGATGGCGTCCTGCGCCTCTCGGAGCGATCGCGATCGCGAGCGGCGCACTCGATGCCCGAGGAATCCGTGAGGCGAGCATCTAAGGGTGCACAAACAACTCTTCTTTCGTATAGAGCTGCCACGACGCACAGAAGCAACGTCAACCCAACGCACATGCGGTCGAAGATACCTCCAACACGATCATCAAGTGATTCACCTTTTTTCATTGGCATAGCCCCCTGCGGCGCGCTCTCACTAGCCAAGAACCGCTCACGTCTGGCTTCGATACAACGTCCTGTCATGTAACAGCAATGGCCTGGATGTTGTGGCGCATGGGTGGGATGAAATCTTAGCGTGCAGATGGCTTCCGTGTTGAGTGGTGCACCACTCGGACCAACCGCTGACGCGATCGATGCAAGCTGAGCGGATTAGCCAAGGGGACGAAAAGAGACAGTCCCAATACGCCTCCAAACGAACTCTCCAGTTCTGCTGAACTGACGGGACTCTGAACAAACAACGTCGCCCTCAAATCGTCCACTTTTGTTTTCAGATATAAGACAGCCGTCGTCCAGCGACGGATCATCTAGCGGACATCACACGCTGACACTGCGCGGAAACGTGATGCGGAGACATACCGAGCATCCGAGCGGGGACCGCGGAGTCGTATTGGGCGCCTCGAACATGTGCAAGAAGAGGAAGAATATGCTCGGGAAAAATGCCGTATGCTCCCGTATCCATATCGGGGCAATCAGGCCGTCTGGGTGAAGTGATGAGGAAGGTGTGAGTGGGGACAACGGTGAATGGGCAGATGCATAAGAGGGGTATTCGAGCGACACGAGTTGTCAGGGTGGGAAGCAAGACGAAAGATGAGTCTGGCCTAGAGATTGGAGGGAAAGAGGAGAGCAAGGAAGTGGATGTGTGTAATCTGCTGGGGTGAGAACGTGAACTTGAAGAGGGAAAGGAACGGACCTGGGCCCTGGACGACGTATATCTTCCACTTGTCACCTGCACCAGCTCTGTTATACTCCCTGCTACCCCCCACGCGACGATCACGTCTACCAGTGACAAGCCCACCCACGAAATACGGGCTTTTCACCGTGCCCCGTCCGCCTTGGCTGCGTCCTGTGCTCAATAGCCGCTGCCACGCTTACAACAAATTCTTTGGCACATGGTCGGTTAAAATCCTGAACCGCGCTGGCTTGTACGGGTCGGACGGGAGGAGGTTGGGTATGTACGTCGGGTAGCATCCTCCAGGAACTCGCACAACACATTTGAATCGTACAGCGCCTCCCTTGGCACACAACCGTTGGTACGAGTCCCTTTGTGTTAAGTTCTGTATATTTGGATTACTGTAACAATTATCAGCAAATCACTTTTTCACTGTACAGTCCTCTACAAGTCTGGACAGCACTCTATAATCTATTCTGGCTTCTGTGCAAATTTTGAAGAGCATAGGTACAAATATGGTAATGTTATGCACAAAACATTCTATGCAAAAAAGACTGGTGCGCTGATGTGACTCAACGGAATCGCCCCACGTTCAAGGGACCGAGAAAACGTGGTTCCTCCTTGTACGGATTGACTTCCTTGTACTGGTCTCTCTTCGAACGCGATCCAGACCCGCTGGTTAAATGGACAAAACTACATATCATAACCTGAGCTTTTATCCCTGCTCACGATGACCCGACACCGATCACGCACAGACCAGAACACGAGATCCTGTAGATCCTGGTGTTGTGCTACCGTCTCTGCAACACGTCCCATCACAACTGGCTGAATGTCTTCGTCGGGGAGTCCAGCCATATCTCGACATCGCTCGAAACCCACCTTTTTATCGCACACCGTTCATAAATATAGTTCCGTCATGGCGGATCATGTCTGCCACGAACAACATCAAGATCGTATATGCGTCCGCCTCACCCCTTCTCCACCGCTCGAATCACCCATCCACCACTGACTTCTCCCACCTTCCCTGCCGCCGCACCCTGACGAGCGGTCGGTGGGAGGCTAGCAGCTTTAGCAAAATGACGATATCCGACTGGCAATACCATACCATTAGAATTAATGTCTCGGCCAGTACCATTGATGCCAATGAAGAGTCAGTCCATGCATCGAGTTTCTAGCTTCAGATACGGGCAATTGGAGTCAAAGGTGAATGAAATCCGATGCGAACACACCCAGAGTATCGCAATCTGGATACTTTTGAGCATTGCGACGAGTACAGATACGAAGAAGGAATCATTGTCACTACGGGTTCTTCAAGCCCATAAACTGAGTCGGTTCCTTCGCTTTCGGTCGTTCATATATATCCCCTAACAGAGTTACTGTGGTCCTAGAGCGGACACATGTGGCAATTGGCGCCCATACCAATTGCAACCGCATGTCAGGTTGTTCAGCTCCCAACTACCATCTCTCCCCTCCCGGTTATCGCATATTCACCACTTTCACGCATAGCGCCATGGATATAGCTAACCAAGCTCAAGGTGTCTTGTATGTATATCGATTACCTTCTCGATTTCGTTGGAAATGTGCTGAACGTGGTTCTAGCGCTAAAGGGATCACTATCAAAGGTGGGGTCGCAACGCTAGACCTTTTGTTACATGTGAATCAGCTTTCTTTCAGACATCGAACTTTGCACCCCAGTGCGGCGCAAGCTTCCGGTTCCGAGGCAGTTTTACGTCGAATTTTCGGTAGGCGCTGACTCGCGGTCGACGAGCGGCGCAAAGGAGACAAAGAACTGCACCTCTTGGGGCGAACCCTTCTACTTGTGGGTGCACCTTCTTTGCCTTACTCCAGAGAGCCGAATATTGTCAGTGACGGGGACGATCTTTCCGTCTTCCTCGTAAAGGTTTACCAGAAGCACTGCATCGGAAAGGATAAACTGGTTGGAAGTCTTACTGATACCATCGGTGGGGTGTTGGGGAAGTTGAAGAATGGAGGTACGAAGATGATTTTTATCGCATTCTGCTGACGCGAGCTGTGCGGTCAAAGTGCTCGAAGAGACTCTTGGCAAGGATACCACCGATGGGGTCAATCTTTCGGGGATTATCATCAAGTTTGCATTGGTTGCTGAGCCACGCGAGAATGTTAATGCAGATGAACGTCAAGCCGCAGACGTCGTCGCTGTAGCGACCACAGCAGTCAATCCACTCAGCTCCACCCCCGCAGCCATCGACCTCCTGAGTTCTGTGGTCGATACTGGTACAAACGTCATGCCCCATGTACAGACTACGTGGGATCTTTTGTTGAAAAGGATTGAGCTCTTTAACGACATTGTGACTGATATCGCAAAGGTATTTGGTGCTCAGCGTCTCGACTTCCTCTAGGTCTGAATACCAGACAGGTTCACCCGTATGCGTCGCTGGCTTGGTCTGTCATTTCAGCTGCCTACCAGGTATGCCTGTTGCTCGATATTCGTACGATTACTGATCGCTGGCGATGTTTCACACAGGCGCTTGTAAACCAGAAGAATCGCGACGACCAGATCATTCGTTTAGCAGACACGATGAGCGACGTTTTTACGTTCGTTCACGACGCCGAGCCTTTGAAGGCAATCAAGGCGCACATCAAGACTATCACGCTTCTGATCCAGCAAGTGACAGAGTGCGGGTACTTCATCACCCATTACGCCAAACAAAAGAACTTCTGTCAGTCACCGCTTGGTTCACCGTGACCATCGCTGATTTCCGTCTAGGGATTCGAACAGCAAAATACATATTCTCCGATATTGATACAACGATAACGAATTACGAGAACAAGTTGCGAGAACTCAAATCGGCATTCTTGGAGGGAGTTGCAGTGCAGACAGAGATCACTGTCGTTCGTACAATGAATGTCGTGAAAGACATCGGTAGGTCCGACGTCTTAGGACTGGTCAAATATTCACGGACCTGGAACACAGCGGAATCCATCGATCTCAACGACATGCCGTATGCGTCCGGTGCCAGGTTTCAGCAGGAAAAGGGATGCCTGGCAGGGACACGCCAGTCCTTGCTCGAAGACATTTGTAACATTCTCAACAATTCGGACGAAAATGCCCCGCGAGTGTGCCTTCTCACTGGCCTCGCTGGATCGGGAAAGTCTGCGGTTGCCCACTCGATCGCTCGACTGTATAACGGACAAAAGCGGTTGGGCTCGTCGTATTTTTTCTCCACTACGGACGCTGCTACGCGGAATCCGAAAAATCTTTTTAGCACTATCGCACGTGACCTCTCCGATCACGATCCCCAATACAAGAGCGCCCTCTGGGGAGTCGTGAAGGACGATCGAGCGCTTCGCATGTCGCAATCCCCCTTTGACCAAGTGGAGAAGTTTATCATTGATCCTAGCAAGCACCTTCACCCTATTGGGCCTTTAGTCATTGTTATCGACGCCCTTGACGAGAGTGGCGATCGGGCCAGTCGCCGACAACTTCTGAGCATCATTTTTGAGAAGATCGTTGAAAACACCCTTCCGGCCAATCTTCGTTTCCTGATCACCGCTCGCGCAGAAGATGACATCCTCGCCAAACTTCAGGTTGGCCCTCAGATCGTCCATAAACAGATGGGTGACATCCCCCAGTATCTTGTCGACGGAGATATCGAGAAGTTCATCTATCACTCACTTCGTCAATATACCGAACTCGAATCTTCTCGGCCGGACCGGGAGTGGTGTCGACTGCTCGTCCATCATTCCCAACATCTGTTCCAGTGGGCATCCACTGCATGCAATTTCATCGAAGGAGACGGTTCTGTTGGGCTCGATCCAAGCGAGCGGCTTGGCACACTCCTGCAAGCCGCCAACACTGACGGTGGCCAGTCATTGGACAAATTGTACCAGACCATATTAAGTCAGCTATTCACCTTGGACAATGCTCGAGAGCGCTTCCGAACGGTGATGGCTATTGTGCTCGCACTTAACGAGCCGTTGTCACTCATTTCCCTTTCTACCCTCTTTAACGGAGACCTGAATATTCAAGCAATTATCAAGCCCATGGGATCATTGCTGGATGGAGTGCTTGATAAAGAAAAGCCTATCCGTCCCCTCCATACCTCATTCCGTGACTTTTTACTGGACGAAGCTCGCAGTGCATCCTTCCATGTCGATATCCTACCCCAGCATTCCCTCCGTCTTGGACAAGCATTGCTTGGTTGCATGGGCAAGATGCTCAGGTTCAACATCTGCGACCTCAAGGACTCGCGGGTCCGTAACACTGCCATTCCTGATCTACCAAGTCGAGTGAACAAGGCCATTCCGCCCTACCTGGCATACTCGTGCCAATACTGGATGCACCACCTGCAGCAAGCCAACTGCACAACAGGCTTGTTGAATGAGGTTACTCTCTCCTTCAAGGCCTTCCTCCCCTACTGGCTGGAAGCCATCAGCCTTCTCTCCCTTTCCTCCCCACTGCCACCCATCCTATCTGCCCTAGAGACTTGCACCATCCTGACCCAATGGGCCAAGGTAAGATGAACAATAATGCTAAATGCTAAATGCTGAAGAGGATGTCACTAGGACCAAGAGATAGCCACATTGGCATTAGAGGCATACCAATTCATTCAAGTGTTTGCTGCTGTCCTCAGAGAATGCACTCCCCACCTCTATCTATCAGCCATGCCCCAGACCCCAACCAGCTCTCCACTCTGTAAACTCTGGCTAGAACACCTCCAAAAGCATGTCCCTTTCACCTCAGGACACCCAGCCAGTTGGCCAGCAGAGGTTCATAGCTTGCAAGGGCACATAGGGGTTGTCACTTCTGTGGCCTATTCACCTGATGGAAGACATATTGTCTCAGGCTCTTGGGACAAGACTATTAGGGTTTGGAATGCAATCACTGGTCAATGTGTGGTAGGTCCATTTCATGGGCACACATCTCGTGTCAGCTCTGTTGCCTATTCACCTGATGGTACCAGCATTGTCTCTGGCTCTTGGGACAGGACCATTAGAATTTGGAATGCAACCACTGGTCAGTGTGCAGTGGGTCCATTCCAGGGGCACACAGATATTGTCACTTCTGTTGCCTATTCACCTAATGGCACCAGCATTGTGTCTGGCTCTTGGAACAACACCATTAGAGTCTGGAATGCAACCACTGGTCAGTGTGTGGCAGGTCCATTCCAGGGGCACACAGGTGATGTCAACTCTGTTGCCTATTCACCTGATGGCAGACACATTGTCTCTGGTTCTGATGACCACACCATCAGAGTTTGGAATGCAACCACTGGTCAGTGTGTGGCAGGTCCATTCCAAGAGCACACGGGTGTTGTCAACTCTGTTGCATATTCACCTGATGGCACCAGCATTGTCTCTGGCTCTGGTGATAAGACCATTAAAGTTTGGAATGCAACCACTGGTCAGTGTGTGGCAGGTCCATTTCAGGGGCACACAGGTTGTGTCCACTCTGTTGCCTATTCACCTGATGGCACCAGCATTGTCTCTGGCTCTGATGACAACACCATTAGAGTTTGGAATGCAATCACTGGTTGGTGTGTGGCAGGTCCATTCCAGGAGCACACAAGTAGTGTCAAGTCTGTTGCCTATTCACCTGATGGCAGACACATTGTCTCTGGCTCTTCAAACAATTTCATTAAGGTTTGGAATGCAACTACTGGACATTCTGTGGCAGGTTCATTCCAGGAGGACACAGGTGGTGTCCACTCTGTTGCCTGTTCACCTGATGGCACCAGCATTATCTCTGGCTGTTGGGACAACACCATCAGAGTTTGGAATGCAACCACTGGTCAGTGTGTGGCAGATCCATTTAACTTGAAGGGGCACATAGATTCAGTCAATTCAGTTGCATGTTCACCTGATGGCAGACACATTGTCTCTGGCTCAGGTGATCAGACCATTAGAGTTTGGAATGCAACCACTGGTCAGTGTATGGCAGGTCCATTCCAGGGACACACAGATGGTGTCAACTCTGTTGCCTATTCACCTGATGGCACCAGCATTGTCTCTGGCTCTCGTGACCACACAATTAGGGTTTGGGATGCAACCACTGGTCAATGTGTGGCAGGTCCATTCCAGGGACACACAGATGGTGTCAACTCTGTTGCATATTCACCTGATGGCACCAACATTGTCTCTGGCTCTCGTGACCACACAATCAGGGTTTGGAATGCAACCACTGGTCAGTGTGTGGTAGGTCCATTCCAGGGGCACACAAATTGGGTCACCTCTGTTACCTATTCACCTGATGGCAGACACATTGTCTCTGGCTCTTGGGATAATGCCATTAGGGTTTGGGATGCAACCACAGGTCAATGTGTGGCAGATCCATTCCAGGGGCACAAAGCTACTGTTTTCTCTGTGGTCTATTCACCTGATGGCACCAGCATTGTCTCTGGCTCTGAGGACAATACCATTAGAGTTTGGAATGCAACCACTGGTCAGTGTGTGGCAGGTCCATTCCAGGAGCACACAGGTGATGTCAACTCTGTTGCATATTCACCTGATGGCACCAGCACTGTCTCTGGCTCTGATGACATGACCATTAGAGTTTGGAATTTAACCACTGGTCAGTGTGTGGCAGGTCCATTTCAGGGGCATACAGATGTTGTCATCAATGTTGTCTATTCACCTAATGGCAATCATATTGTCACTAGGTCCTGGGATGGTTCCATCAAAGTGTGGAGATTTCAAGAACTTCTTTCCTTTGGTAAATTTGAGGAGATAAATGGTTGGATTCAATTTTCTGATGTTGCTTGCTTTGCCTGGCTTGCTCCTTGGAACAGAAATATCTTTTATCTTCCCATTCATTCAGTAGTGATATCTTCTCACAGAATTTGCCAAGTTGACATTAGTGATACATCTTTGTTTGGGGAGTCTTGGGCCACATGTTGGAGCTAATCTCTGAGTCTGCCATACTTCTGGTCATGTTTAGTCTTGGCTTTATATGATAGGGCAGAGGAAATCATGCAGTTTGTACTTCCACAGAGTACTATAATATTCATATTGATCCATATGTGCAATACTTGACAAAGGACATAAGGTGCTGCTGGTTGCATGACCAATCAGCATGGACATGTACTTCCATGAAATGCACCATCTAGCAAGGACAAACAATAGTATTGATGCTCCAGACCCAGCTTTGTTGGATTTAGGATTCCATATTTAGGATTACCTGCTTACATAAGCAGTACCTACACCGGACCACCTACTTTTAGTCTTACTTCAGTGACGTACTGAGTATTCTACAGCTTCTACAAGCTCTATACCACCCATGCATGACAAGCACAGGTCTGTATTTTTTTCATGATGCAAAATCGAAGTCGAGAGCTGGTGAGGACGATGTCGAACGCTAACCAAAACGAAAACATCTCATGGGTATTGAGTGGAATCAAGAGGGACCACTGGCAGCGTACTCACATCACGCTCGAGAAGTCGTCCGTCGTCACGGGGATGAAGGACACTGGTCGCACCGAACTCAACCACCAAGGAACGGCGAGACTTGATTCACGCGACGCGCAGAGCTCGTGCGGTACCTCGATCGTCCAACTCCCTCCTTTCAGTGTCACCACAATGTTCGAGACCTACGTCATCGATCCTGTCATCTTGTGACAGAACTGCATGGCACTCATGCCCCATGAAGACTTCAGTAACACCAAGATCATAATACCCTGGCTTGACTGTGACAAACTAAACACCCTTGACCAGTCCTGAGAAATGGAAACTCACCAGGTTGCCTCGTCCACCTCAGTCCATTGTAACAACACATGGACGACGGACGACCACGTCCAGGACTCGATCGTCCGTGTTGGTAATCTTGACTACGATCGGATACGCCTCGTCCAACAATGCTGTGAGAACATTGGATAGTAGGAAAACACGTACCCTAAATACACCAGTCAAATCCGAGGGAAGCGTACCCGTCAAGATGACCTGGTCTCCGGGCCGCCGCCTCAAATGTACCCCCACCTTGACCAGCTTCTCCCCACGTACCTGACCCAACAACACAAGTCGTACCGGTTTCGACTGTGCCGACGTACCCTTCCGAGAACACGATCGAAATCGAATCAATCGGGAGCTCAGAAATCATGGCGTCCGGTAGCGCGGCCAGCATGGTCTGGAAGGCGGTCTCTTTACCTACTCAGACCTCCGGCTTACAAAAGACCACCGAAGTGTTTACTATACAAGATGCCAATACCATGCCTGTGGATGGCTGTCCCACTACATACGAATTGGCTCAGACTCTTTGAGGTCGACGACCAAAACGTCTTCTGTAGAAAACGGAACTGAAATCTAACCTTCGAGGTTTAGTGGTGTTTTCGTTCACACATGAATCACATTATATCTTGAGAAGTCTCAATAGATCGTCTTGTAGCATCCCCGGGCTCGTCAATGTCGCCTATGTTCCGCAACCCAAAGATCAGCACCCGACAACGAAACCACCCACTCACGCACCATATCTACCAACAACCTCACCGTCAGCTCCACGGCGCCGAACTGCTGTGCAAAACCGGCGGAGCATTGCATTCCACTTTTCTCGCCAGTAATCATGGGGATCAATTCAAAGAACCTATGACCCATCTGTTTTACCTATGCGACCCCACGAAAAGATCTTCAAGCCTACGGACCGGATCACCAACTCGACTGGTAATACGTCTGCGCGATGCGACACGCAATCATAACCTCAATCTTCCCTGACTTGTCGTCGAACTATACTTTTTGAACAGCTCGTACGATTTCGTGTACAGCTGCCAGAGCACAGAACCATCGTCAACCCGATGGAGATTCGGTCGAAAAACGATGTATACCTCCAACGCAATTGTCAAATGATCTACTTTCTTTTTCGTTGGTATATCCAGGCGCCGTGTTTGCCCCCTGTGATGCGCTCCGAGTCTAGCTCGCCAGGAACCGCTCGCGTTGAGTTCGGTGCAGCGCGCTGCCATATAATAATAATCTGGATGTTGTCGTGCATGGCTGGGCTTCAATCCGAATGGATGGCGTCTGCGTCGAGTGGTGCACCGCCCGGACCGACCACCGACGCGATCGGCGCATCCGATGCCCACGTGAGTAAAGCGTGGATCGGAAATGTGAGTGTGAAACGGGAGCCCTGCTCGAGAAGTTCTGCGAGCACGCAGTTTCTGCGAGTCCGTGAAGCGAGTACCTATAGGGTGCAGTGACATGAGACTCACTGGCGAGCCATCCAGTTCCTGTCCTCGCCGATGCCCCAACAACGCCAAAAGTTGGCGAAACGATGTACATGGGGGTTATGACGTGACTCGGAGAACGCGAGCACATGTCTGCAAGTTGTAGTGGCAGAGCTTCGCGAATACGCATGCTGGCAATCTCTAGATGATGTCAGAGAATGTTGAGGTGTGACTCAGAGCATGACACACTTTGTCTGCCCTACATCATGTCTCAGATGTGGTCATACATTGTAGAGTTCCCCGTGAATGTCACCGCGTGTGGTGCGGTTGTCGGAGGCGAGTGCGTTGATTGCTTCTGTTTGCATTTGCCCCTAGGGCCCAGGTGGCCAAACAGGACCAGCGCTGGACATATACCATGGCCAGTTGGTCGTTCCTAGCTGTGTTCCTTTCGTCGCGTCTCTTCAGACTTCCAGAATCACTTATTTAAGTGCGGTTGCTTCGTTGAAGCCGCATCGGATTATTTGACTGATCGGTTCTCCAGATCATTTCCTGCAACTTGGGCCCTGGCTGTCAACCCCATATGTGGAGCTCTGAGTTGAACCTACAGCGCCTTCATTCAGCGTACGAATACACTGATGGATCATACCAAAGACAGCTGGTAAAATCGCCATGCCGAGCCAGATCCCCATCAAAGAAGGTCCTCCCTCAAACTGGCAGTGGACTTGTCCCGCGAGTGCCGCACTGTGGACAATGATGTCCACACACACATTTCCACACCGATACTGCGGGTATAAAAGCCTGTTAGGACGGAATGATCAGTTTTTCACCCTTTCAACCCGTCATCTACCATGTCCACCGGAACGGTATTGACCCCTCCGACCCAAGTTCTTCCCGTAGGTGTGACCGCCCCTATCTGCCTCACTGACGCTGATGAGTCAATGTTTGACAGGACACCCCAGCTCCAAAGAAAACGCTCGGCCTCCCAAAAACGCAACCGAAGCACATATCCGCACCAACCCACGAGCTGGAACTCTTGTTTTCACCACCAGCGCTTCATCCCGCAACCCCATCTATTCACCTCCAAATAGCCACAGATCACGACGATGATGCAGTTTCAGCCATCCCACAAAGTGGAGAGGCCGAGGATGAATACACTCTCAGTGCCTATGGCGACATCTCACTTAGCGAAGTCATAATTCCTCCCTTGCCTGCTCCCACTCCTCCCACTCCTGGCGCCTTGCAACCGAGATGTCCCCAGCCCCGTCTGCGTCTCAAAGTGCGGCGACCACCGATGCCAAAGCGCGGACTGAGCTACACCTACATCCCAGACCCTCTGCCTCACAGCGGGGGCATGGATCCTGATGAGCGTTGGCCCGGTAGCCCCAGGCCCTTTGCAAACGTGAGTTCCCCTGTCGTATAGCTACTCTGTTACTCACCCCCACCCTGGATTCCCTCTCAGAGCCCGCCTTGGTTCCAACATCAACCACTGGTATCCCCTCTGTCCCTTGATCCCACGACCTCCCGGACGCAGGGAAATAGACCAGTCAAGAAAGGCAGTTCCAGCCTCGAGAAACTCTTCGACGAGCTGGTGCCCCGTTCGCCCTCCATTCGATTGTCGCCGCCAGGTTCACCCGCCAGTCAGGCACTCAGTCTGCCACAAGAGAGATCTGAACAGAAGAGTGGTGTCCGGCAGGGACGGAACGTGCCGGAGACAGATGATACAGTGAAGGTGCCACAATCTTCACCGACACCTGCTCCTCGGCAGGATAAACCAAAGGAAACAGCTTGGCGAACCAGACTCCCTCCTCGGCTCCCGATCCCCAAGTGGGATATGTAAATGGCAAACTTTTGCTACCAAGTCGGTGGTCCGCCTGGAGTCTTCTGATCAGATTTTTTCCGCGAGGTTTTCCCTGGTTCGGGGAATTCATTTGATCACCTCATATGCGTTAAATTGGAGGGCGGCATACAACTGGGTGGGTAAACTTCAAGTTCGTTCAGGAATCTCAACTGTATTGTTAGACAAGTAGGGAATAGATGAAAAGAACGGGATAAGTAATAATAGGGTTTCGATTTTCACTCACCGTCCACGTCGAGTAATTCAACTTAAGCCCTAAACAAAAAGTAAGGCGCCCTAGGCTTCCACCAACCACGCAGCCGGCTCGTTTTTCTCGATCCGTCACGTGAAACCAACGCGCGCGGCCTCTTTCGAGAATGTTTTCCCATCGCTCGATACATCAAGTTTGATATGATCCGGGGGTAACTTATCAGTGGACTCTCCAAGCGGGCCCCATGGTATGGGTGATGAAAGAATCCAGCGTACGTTCCCCGTGTTCACTTAGGCCAAGGAGAGTTTTGGAGACACCTTTAAGGCGTAACTCAGCATTGGTCAACAGCCGGTCATGCATTTCAAGGATGCCCACTATGATAGCGAGGTAGGTCTGGTCCAACGCGTAGAATACACCCGCCATTGGCTTTCCAAGTTCTCGCAGAGCATCTAGAAAATGAATCCATGCGGTGTACCAGGAGAAGAGCGACGAGGATCAAATGGTTCTTCCAAAGACGCAGAATAGATGAGAAGCCGCGGCGCTGCATCAAACTGCTTCAGACGCGCGCTTCCGATGCATGCCTGGCATCGGCGATGGGGATCGTCCAAGTTGGAAACAGGGTTTCTGATCAAGATTCGTGTCAGCTTGCATTTAACAAGGCAGTCCGGTGCGAAACTACAGATCTCTGCAGGATATTCGATGTCTATTTGTTGCGGGCGTCTGGTAGTGAACGACAGGTCAAGCCCACACCGGCACGTCCACTGTTTACGAAGGGAGAAGAAATCCATTCGTCACCGCCTATATACCTCGATACCTCTGACGGGTTGGAAAAGTCTGCAAAGATCAAGACGAGACCTCTGTAGGAAGGTGGACGGCTTTGTGGTTCGCGGCCTAACGAGCACAATACGCCCGATGGTGGAAAAACCTTCGAGAGGGCAGCCGCCGTCACATGTTCTCAGCCTCTCAAGATGTACAAAAGTAAAGAGCCCGTGAATGAACTGAACATGCATTTGACGCGCCTTCTGTCGACGGTGGGTCGGCCTGCCACGACCCATCCCCCGCGGCAAGGTTCTCCTTGAGAGTCCCCTTTGAGCACCCGAGTCGGTTGTCCAGATGGCCAGTGAGGGACCATTGGAATCATTTTCGCGGATTCGTCCGAGGACCCAGACATCTACCATGTGAAAGCTGTTCGACCTCGAAGGTGACGTCGAGGATACATCATTAGATGCGCGAAGTTTGGCTCGTCGAGTTCGTTTTCGAGTGGTACGCGGGCCCAAACTTCTGGCTCGCATGCCGCTCACTGTCTTTACAACAGAGGCTGATGTAAACAGACTCTCAGTGAGCAACCGGTCAAGGGAAACACAAAGGACTGTCTCTGTCAAGTCGAGGAGCGCTGCCAGGGAACCTGCAAGTTGGCCACCCAACTGTACATACTTGTTTACAGTGCATCCAAGACTAGACAAACAGGCAAGAGAAGGATGTTCAAGTCGCAGTAAGACGATCGGGACCAGCCCACAAATACCAAAATCACCCTCTCAACGCACGTTGTAAGTGTATCCTTTTGTGCAAGTGAATTAGGGAAATCAGTGGTGATCGATGAAACAGGGAGACCAACTGGTTGGCTTTAAATTGCCAAATC
>JBBPNN010000907.1:0-14219 GCA_038090935.1 Hortiboletus campestris | reverse complement strand
CTACTTGTCGAGACCCTTCTCGTTTCATAGTCTCTTCGCCTACCAAGCGCAGTAGACTCTTCGATTCCACCTCGCGCTGCAAGGGTAACATAGGACCTTGGGCAGACATCATCTGACTTTCTCCGTCATTTGTCACGTGACTCCTCCGGATAAAGCTAGGTTCTACGCTTAGCGTAACAGAACCCAGTCGAAATGTGGAGATCCGGATAGACGAAGTAGATTTCCAGTCAAGGATGAGGACTGGATATGAGCGGGAAAAGTGACGAGGTTTTGGACGAAGTCAGGAAAAGACTTAGAATCGTAAGATTGAGCCAGAAAGAAGGTACTGCATTCCCGCAAAGGGTACAGATTTTATAGTCCGGGCAACACCCAAGACTTAGTACATATAAGGTAACTACGAGAGGCGCGATCAAAGGCTGTAAAGAAAATAATCGTCGCTGTCACAGGTAACAATGTCGCGTAGAAAGAAACAAGAAACCATGCGCAAAGGTACGAATCGCCCTGTAGTCACGTATGACGACCCTTCAATGGAACGAAGTAAAAATGGTCTAGAGCGGTCCTGATGGAAGTAAGTGCCACCAGTGATCGGATATACAAATAGAGAAACGGAATGAAGTATGGATGACGTACAAAAATGGATAGAACTTATTACATTATGTTAGTCATCAACCGGCCGTGCCCGGGTTGGAACAGACGATCGGAAAGGACGGAACGGAAAGCGGAAATGTACTTATAAAGGTCAGGCCCACTTGGATGGACACGGGGTAGGATGGGAATGGTACTGGACATGTTGGACAACCTAGAGGATGCTGGAAAGGGGGAAAAACTCTGTATACGGACGTAGAGAGCCTCCAGCTCCTACAACGGCACTTCAAAGATCGTCACACTGCTGTCTATCCCTCAGGGACTACTTGAGTATACCTCAATCCCCATCTAGATTACTAACTATTGAGTCTTTTTTTTTTTTTTTTTTCATGCTTATCATCCTCAATTTTTGGAAAAACCAGCATCTTTGACGCTTTAATATGTCTTATCTTTTCTTAAGAGAGTGAGTCGAGACCTGAGTGCAGTTGTATTCCATGCTCGATTGTTTGACAGTTCTGTGAGTTCCGTGACGTCCATTGACAGTCCCATCCCCAAGGCTTGTATTAACATTTCTACTTCGTTTCTCTCAACTGTTTTCCCCCTCCACGACTTGCTATGACTAGTTTCAGTTTGTCACTACCTATGTTTGACGGATATTTGTATGTATGAATAGTTACAATATGCCGTGCCTCAGATGCACACTAGTGTTTGTACACTAGAGTAGCCCACAATCAAATATATTGTCAAGGGCAATGACTTGTGACTGATACTAAGGTACATTGAATACAATATCCAAGGGACTAGGTATACAAAACAGAGGCTGACACAGCCCAAGACAAATCACACAAGTCAGACACTGTACCCAAAAGTTTAGGACCCTGTCCCCAATAGGAAAGACAAAACGCTGTTCCCAAATCAAAAAAAAACTTTGCGGTCTTGTTAAAGCTGCAGATCAGCAGTCCCAAAATAGCATAGACATTCAGCAGACATGCTATACTAATTTTGCTTATCAAGTTATGCCCTATCAGACTGTACTCACTTAAGGAATATGCTGAAAACTTTAAGATCTGACCAGATAGTATATAAACCTGGCCTCACCCTTAGCAACTGTGGGGTGGACTTTTTCCCCCCCCCCTACCATCACTTGAGGCGCATAGGACCAGGTATGCCCTATTCCCTTGATAACTCACCAACCTACCAAAGAAATCCCATCCCCCCCCCCCTAGCCTTATGTATACTCAGAAAGGTCAACTAGAACTTATCCTGCCAACTTCCCAAAAGAAATAGTCAAACATACAATGAGGTATGTCCTTTGTAGTCATGGCTGATATAAATAACCCATCAAATGTTTAGTGTGAGAGCACCTGATCCGATGATGTACATAGAGTCCACCCCCACCTACTATATGCTATGAAGGACACCCCCTACTGTATTGTTACCATATTCCTACATACCCCCTTCGTATCCCCCTTTATGACAACATGGAAAGTGTGAGCACAACCCTGCCTGAATAAATAGAGAAGTCAAACAGTTGACTGGTTGACAAATATAACCCAACTATAAAGTATTTCTGTTCCCTGCAGAAATCAGCTCCACACACAGAGAGAAATATACGAGGACCTGAACCGAGGCTTTAGGTAGACTATGGTACATGAATACACAATGACCTTGCCATCTAGTCATATGACACAATGAGTGCAACCTCACTAAACTACAGAAGAGAAATGCATAGTTGTTGCTATGCTGGCAATAGCACGAAGCTACCACCACAAGTAAGGTGAATACAATTGTGAATAGAAGGATTCCCTATTATGGTAAAACAAGAGCACTAGAAGCATAGAGTATAGCTATTTGGCCTAGGCAGATCCCGTGTGATTCTAAGACCATATATAGGCATAGCTACAAACTACAATAGGAACTAGACTCTTACATGTGACATCTAAGGGACAGATCTCACACTGTACTAGGACGACACACCTAAGAAGGGCATATTAGCTATTAGTAATTGCCTGCATAACAGAGTAGTGAAACCATTAGCAGACATACAGATCAAGACGATGACTACCAAGGCAATATATGAAGAACATAGCAAGGATCGGGACTTGCCCAAGAATCTAGATGCAGAGTCCATAGGATTGCTTATCTGATCAACATCACACTTGTGTGTACAAACCTATGAAGCATATAAAAGGGTTGATCAACATATCAAGCCAATCTCTACCTCAATTCCCTAGGAGTTTAAGGTCACCAGAACATTACTGTATGATCCAATTATGACATTGGAACCCATAAATATATACTTTGGCCTACAAAGGCCTACTCAGAAATTTACCCAGGAGCAAATTGACAAGATATTAAAGGATATGAAATCCCATTAATTCTTGTGGCCTGAAGAACATGATTTGTTTATCTATATGCTGATCAAGAATGAAGCAGCTATAGCCTTTGAAGACAAGGATAGGGGAACTCTTAAGAACGAGTATTTCAGCCCCTACAAGATACCTCACATACTGCATAAGCCATGGCAGGAGAAAGGCATACGACTTGCCCCTGTATTGTGACAACGAATCATAGACCTGCTGCAACTTAAGATAAGAGCAGGAGTCTATAAATACTGCCAATCCCCCTACAGATCATGATAATTCTGTATATGGAATGAAGAGAAGCAGAAACTAAGAATAGTACATGACCTGCAGCCACTAAATGCAGTTAGCATCAAGGAATCATCAATTCCTCCTCACTTGAATCAATTTGTAGATCAGTTCTTGGAAGGAAAATATTTTACAGTCCTGGACCTATATTGGGGCTTTGACACGAGAAAGATGGATGAAGCTAGTTGTGATATGACAGCCTTCCAAACTCAACTAGGACTACTTCAGATAACCTCATTGCCTACTAAATACACCAATTCACCCTCTGAATTGTAAGAATGTATGGTGTTTATATTTCAAGATGAGATTGTCAAGCAAGTAATGTATGTATTTATTTACGATGCACCAATATGAGGACCACTTACCACCTATCCTGATAAGGATGGGAACCCTGCAGTTTTGTGAGAAAGACCAGGCATACGACAATATATCTGGGAACATGCAGTAGACTTGAACTGTATCTTACATTATTTGGCAGAGGCAGGAGGAACCTTCAATGGAAAGAAGCTTCAAATCTGCCAACCCCAAGTAGTAATACTTGGCCAAAATGTAGGAATCAATGAAAGAGAACCCAATGTACAACAAGTAAAGACCATAAAGGAATGGCCTACTTCTCAAAGTGCTATAGAAGCCAGGCAATTTATGGGCCTATGTGGAATAGTTTGCATATGAATTCCTAATTACTTTTAGATAGCAAGAAGTATAATTTCCACCTGGAAGAAGGATGTACCCTTTGTCTGAACAGAAAAGTGTTAAGAAGCCTTTAAGACTCTAAAGGAATTGATTATGACAGCACCTGTGCTCTTATCTATAGATTATATATGTGGACAACCAATAGTGTTGTCAGTAGACTCTAGCTATATGGGGATAGGAATGATTCTGTCACAAATAGATGAGCATGGTAAATGCCATCCCTCTAGATATGGATCACTTCCCTTTTCTTTAGTAGAAGTTACCTACTCCCAACCTAAGCTGGAATTATTTGGCCTATTCCAAGCCTTACGACACTTTTGCCTATATGTAATTGAAGTCAAGAACCTCATAGTAGAGGTGGATGCCAAGTATATCAAGGAAATGCTGAATGAGCCTAAGCTGCAACCAAATGCAGTGATCAACAGGTGGATTCCTTGAATCCTCATGTTTGATTTTACCCTTGTATATGTACCTGCAACACAGTTGAAAGCACCAGATGCATTATCCCGAAGACCACTTGAAGACCAAGCCAAGATAAAGTTGTATGATGATAGTTGGCTGGATGAAATTGCCTTGTTCTACGCACATTATGGACCCAGATTGCATAAAGACAATGATATAAAAGAAGACATCTCTAGAAGCATGACAGCATATGTACTATCTGCTCAAGAGAATCAAAACAGTACCCTTAGGCAGATATATGAGTATTTGACCAATCCTAAGCCTATACCTGTTACTAATAAATTTCTATAAAAGGTTACCAAGTACTTTGTAAAGGTAGGATGCCTATTCAAGTGAACCAAATCTGGACATCCCCTCTTAGTGATATTTGACCATAGTAAGCAGGAACAGATCTTAAGCCAAGCCCATGAGTCACTAGGTCACCACAGTGAAAAAGCCACCTGGGAAAACCTTAGATACTGCTTCTATTGGCCTCAAATCGTGCCATGAGTGCCAGATTAGGAATACTGCTAAAGTCCATATTCCTATTGTTACCCCACCACCAGCTACTGTATTCACAAAAGTTCATATAGATATCATGCACATGCCTGTAGCAAAAGGGTATCGCTATATAGTGCTGGCCAATGATGGCTTATCTAAGTATGTTGAAGGCAAAGCCCTATGACAAGCATCTGTCTGAGCAGTGGCACAATTTGTGCTAGATAATATTATATACAGATATGGAGGTGTGGGAAGGATAGTCACAGATAATGAACCTGAATTTAAAGGAGCCCTATCAGACATACTTGCACAACACAGAATTCCTTAAGTGTTTATCAGCCCTTATAATTTACAAGCCAATGGAGTGATTGAGCAAGGTCACTTTGCAATCAGAGAAGCTTTAGTTAAGGCTTGTGAAGGAAAAATACACTTGTGGCCAGATAAGCTGCAAGCAGCCTTATTTGCAGACAATATTACTGTACAATGATCAATAGGATATTTTGCATATTACCTTTTACTCAGAGTTGACCCAGTATTGCCTTTTGATTTATGGGAGTCAACCTTCTTGGTTAAAAGCTTTGATTGAGAACTTTCCCATGAGGAATTATTAGCATTATGGATAAGGAAAATAGAGCAACAGGAAGAAGATTTGGAAAGAGCCATAGCAACCTTACAAGATTCTAGATTGAACTTTAAGTGCCAATTTGAAAAGCAATTTGAAACCAGATTGGTGCAAGGAAGCTATGCCCCTGAAGACTTAGTCTAATCAGAAACACAGCAGTTGAGAAAGAGCTGAATAGGAAGACTAAGCCCAGGTATCTAGGACCATATGTATAAAGTAATCAGACAAACCCAAGAAGGAAGTTACAAATTAGAAGAAGTTGATGGAGCTCAACTGGCTAGACCAATTGCTGCATTTAGAGTAATACCTTACATACAGAGGCACTCCCTAACACAGTTAAAGAGAGAAGACTTTGAAGTAACCATGGACAATAAGGAAGTATCATCAGAAGATAGAGAACCAGATGAGTGCAAACTCAATAAACTACCCACAAAGTTTAATACCACCAATAGTGGATGATATATTTGCAAGATGTACTATATGTGTTATCTAATTCATCAAACCAAGAGCAGGATTCACAGACAATTGATCCAGCATTACTATGGATATTGCCAATAGAATCTATCTAACCACATATATTACTTAGGCAATAGTTGAAGCTGTAGAACTTACCACATTCTGCCATTGCCCACCACATCCCACCAATCCTGCCACCAGTAAGTACAACTTGCCATTCAGTAATATGACTTATTTTTTTCAAGAAGACAATCATGGCTGCAAATCTGTGTTTCCATCACAACCAAGCCATCATCATATTCATTTACATGCACAAACTCAGTGCCCACACTGGCTATATCATGGGACATGAGTTCATTTGCCCTCCCAGCAGTGACAATCAAATCGCACTATATGCCTGGATGGAGGAAGATTCAATATTTGTTGGCCACCTATCATGCATCACCAGACATTGGCAAGACTGTATCAATATCCAACTTATCCCCTCGCCCCATTATTATCACTCAACTGATAAAGCCCCGGACAAATTCCTACTTCGTATTTCTCTTGATCTAATCTGTTTAACTGCTGTACAATTATTGATACACTGGTTCCGGTTACGGATAGATCAACGACTTCGAGTAGATAAGTGTCCAAATCACCTCATCCCTGTGTATTACTTTCCTACCCTTACATCCACACTGAATGAGGTGTACCTCAGACCCCTCACTTCCTACGACATTCCTAGTACATCTGTAGTTGTTATGGTCCCATTCTTGCTGTAGAAAACTATTGCCCTTAAATACCATTATAAACAATAAGGAGCATTAGCAACATGGCAGAATTGGCTGACACTGATGTAACTATCTGGAACTTAAGTTTGCATTGCAATCTATGCAATTGAATCATCAACACACTACACAACTGGCTGCATGATCACACCTTGCAAGATGATGATCATACATCCTCCTATTATCATGCTACTGTACATGTAGAGATTGAAGGAAGAGAAAGAGAAACCCTTTGAGTTGATTGGCATTGTCAGCACTGCCTAATCATCTACCGATATGCTATAGTATTTGTTGAAACCTACAACAATTTGTATACCCAAATCAGAAATTTGGAAGCTGGTGGAAATTTGCCTGAAGAAGAAAGGTGAACAAAACTTGTGGATTTGCTATCACCACCATTTCAACCAATTGTAGGAAAGATCCTAGCGGAGATCCTTCGTCAATTCACTAAACAAGACCAATCCCCACCACCAGATCCTAACCCTCCAAAGCACAAAGCTCAAGTTAATAGAGATACCTTAGCTGATATTGTTACGATCGGTATATTCCTGTACTCCTATGTTCATTGGACTTAACATTTTCCATGTACAACAACAAACAATCTTATCTTATCTCATTGTACTCGCATACTCGCCCCTATCTCATGCATCATAGTTGTCTCACCTCTTCACTCCATTTCACACAAAAGACTTCTCATCTTCCCTGTCTTCACATCTCCATTCCAGATCTATGTTTCATCTTTTCACAGAAGCATTTGATCACACTTCTCTTCCATTCTTTGATACACATGTTTCACATATGTTTTGCTTCTCTTCTATTCTGCCACACTGCATGTTGGCCTCATGTGTTTCACTTCCATGTTACCCTATGCCCTTTTCTCCTTTCATTCCCGGATTGTTAGATATGGTCACAACATGTACATACCTCCAGTAGGTACTTAAGGCTCAATGTCAGCACCAGAGAACTCCAATCTAGTTCTCTTGGTGTTTTTCCCTAAGCACTATAAGAAGGACTCTATTTGCCTGACAAGCCTCATCTCTATTCGCTCTTTGAGTCAAAAGATTTATTTGGCAACCTAAGGGAGCTACACTCTAGGATTGTTTCATTAGAACTAGACTCCCATCTACACCCTTACCTTGCCAATCTCAACACTATCCTCACAAGTGCGTCCCCTATAAAGAATCATTGCACTTGGAGCTTACAGTAGAGCCAGTGCTGATTACCTTCCATCGATCCCTTCGCTCCTTCTCCACTAACTTGGGTCAGGTTGGCCCTTCTAACCCTTTATATATGACCTTGGCGAAAATAGCTGAGCCCAAACAAGTAAGAGAGCGAACAACCTCACCAGTGGAATCGGCAGGCTCACAGGGCATGGAAAGAATCCCACCACCATGTTTACTCTCAGCAGCCTCAGAGTTTTTAAGGCATTTAGAAGCAGACTTACAACCGTCCAACTTCTCTTTCGCTCCAGACGAAGAGTGTGTCGTTAGACAAGTGGCATTCAAGTTAGAATTGGGAGACCTCGACAACTTATTCATCAAGAGAGCATCCCAGCACTCAGCAGTGGAAGATCTTTCCATAGATCTGAACAACCTCATGTTCCACCATTCAGACACAAACTTATCTGTCCTTATTCGACTGCAACTTTCCCAGTTACCCCACTTGTCACCCTTCATAGAAGAACTGCTATCCAGAGAAAGAGAGTTAACGCCCTTAAGTCCCCTCACACTGTCACCAATTGCAGAATCTAGCTGCAAAAGAAAAAAATGTGATGAAGAGGAAGTAAAACCAGAAATTAAGAAGCCGGTTAAGAGAAAGAGAATTGTGAACCATCAGATCACACAAGACAAGGCTGGCAATCCAGAATATTCCAGAATAAGCCTTCATCCCCCAAACTCTCTATGCAAACCAGCATGCTACCATACCAAGTAGAGAAACCTCCCATTATGTGACAATGTCCCAAAGAATCAACCAAGCTCTCACTGATGTGACTATGTATCTCATGGGAGGATAAGATCACTGCCATCTTGGTAGAATTCAATGACAAAATGACAGATTTACAAGCAGCCACCAATCAAGTGACACAACTCATGACAGTTAACACACAACTTACAATGAGGATCAATGCCCTCACTGCAGCAGCACCGGTGGGAGGCATAGTACCAGCAGAAGGAGGAATTTCACGACAAGTAGAAGTGTTTGCGGACCCAGGAGAATATGTCGGGTCTAAAGCCAAATTCAAGGAACGTTGGGCTAAGATGAAAGCATGGCTAGAAATTAACGCCAATACTATCACCCCCACCTTGTACGAGGCAGTTGTTACAGTTCTTTCATGGCTGAAAGGTACCAAGGTGGACGGATTTGCCCAAACACGTTTACAACAAGGACAACAATATGACTGGAATATCCTGGTTGATGAATTAGAAGGGCTTTTCTGGAGCACCAATCAGAAGAATTGGGCACGCGCCCAGCTAAACAAATACTACCAAGAAGAATCTCCCACAAACGACTTCATCATTTAATGGAAGGTACTTTACCAACAGGCCACTATTGATGCATCATACACCATCGAGCTGCTTGAAAAGAACACGAGAAGAGCAATTATTGCTCAAATATTTCGAAAAGGCAATTGCCAAGCTTCTCTAACCCTCTATCTCCAAGAGATCAGGAGGATAGGGATGGCAGAAGAGTTCCTTGATTTAATCAGGGGCAGGACACGAAAGTGAGCTTCAGCTTCACAATTTTCCAAGCAAGACCCCAATATCATAGACATAGGGGCCACCATGAAAGGCTGCGACAATTGTGGCAAAGAAAGGCATTTCATTAAAAATTGCCCAAAACCAATTGTAGCTTGCCCCTCTTGCAAATGGCTTGGGGGTCAATACAAGAAAGGCTGTAAAAAAGGAAATGGCCATAATGCACATGAAGTGCACACATTCTGGGATGACAGAAAAAGCACCACTGATGATGAACGTGAGATCCACCAGGTCTCAAAAGGAAAGTCGAGAAGTCGAAACTCCTTGACCTCAATTAAAGGTATGGGTTTCAAAGAAGCAGCCACCTGGTTCAAGGATTAGGAGGCTATGCAAAAGAAGTCAGGAAAAGCCTAAACCCACAGAACAAATCTGGGTGTTTCAAAGGTTTTTTCTCAAATAAGTATTCCTTTTTGCCAGTTGAGGAGTCGGATGACGATAACTCAGCTGATAATTCTCCATCTACCTACATGTCAGGGGTGTCTCCTAGTGAGCACAGCAGGAAAGTTAAACCTGTGCTTGATTCCCCTTTCCCAAAGAATGAAAACCCTGCGAAGACTTTACTCTTCAGTTACCTTCACAAAATTCCAAAACATGAAGTCTTCATATGTAATCTCAACCCTACACAGGAAATTATGTTACGTATCTATCCAAGTCACACCCCTGAGTGCATGTCACTCCCTTATGAAAGTTGATGCCCTGCTCAACAATGGCACAAATGCGATTTTTATTGACAGATCTTGGGCAGAGAAGCTCAAAATCCCCCTATCCAAGTTATGACACACCATCCCTGTTTAATGTAGATGGAACAAAAAACTCTGCAGGGAACATCATGTACTCAGTGGACCAAATGATAGAATATCAGGGCTATTGTGAGAAAGTCACAGCTGAAGTAATGGACCTTGGAAAAAACACTCTTATCCTCAGATTCTCTTGGCTAAAGCGCCACAATCTGGAAATTGATTGGATCAAGGGCTTGGTACATATGACACACTGTCCAAGGTACTGTCACACCCTCCAAGAAAAGCCGGTCTTCATCCGCATGATTGAAAAGAAAGAAGAGGATATCCAATACCAGGTTCACGCCACAATCCACGCCCTAGAGGACAAGCTCAAGACAGATGTAGTGGCAGAGCAGCTTGTTCCCCTGCAGTACCATGATTATCTAAAAGTGTTCAGCAAAGCTAAATCAGAAAGGATGCCAATAAAAAAACCATGGGATCATGCCATCGACCTCAAAGACACATTTGAACTCAAGAACGATCGTATCATCCCTCTATCTGCACAAGAACAGGAGGAAGTTGCCACTTTTCTAGATGACCAGTTGGCCAAAGGGTATATTCATCCCTCCAACTCCCCTCAAACCTCATTGGTATTCTTCATCCCTAAGAAAGATGGCAAGAAGTGCATGGTACAGGATTACCACTATTTAAATAAACACGCAGTTAAGAACAACTACCTGCTGCCCTTAATTTTCCAATTGATGAACAAGCTAAAATGGGCTAAGCTATTTATAAAGATGGTCCTTTGATGGGGCTACAACAACATCCATATCACAGAAGGCAATGAATGAAAGGCCACTTTCATCTGCTACAAAGGAGTATTTGAACCCCTAGTCATATACTTCAGGCTATGCAATTCCCCCGGCATTTTCCAGACCATGATGAATGAAATATTTACCGATATGGAAGATATAATCATGGTCTACATTGACGATCTCATAATATTTACTAAAACTGATGATCAAAATGAACACAACAGAGTTGTGTGTGAAGTATTGTGAAGATTAGAACAAAATGATCTCTTTATCAAACTGGAAAAGTGTTTCTTCTCAAAGAAGGAAGTAGAGTTCCTTAGCATGGTGGTTGGTGTCGACAAAATTAGAATGGATGATTCAAAAGTCAAAGTCATCTTGAAATGGTCAGAACCAAAGAACGTCAAAGGAGTCTGCAGTTTCCTTAGACTTGCCAATTTCTACTGAAGATTCATCAAGGACTACATGCAGCACGCTCATCCTCTGAATAATCTATTAAAAAAGGAACAGCCCTTTGAGTGAAAAGAAGCACAACAAGTCGCATTTGACATGCTCAAGGAACATTATCACAATGCCCATATTGGGATTCCCAGATATTGATTGTCAATTCTGCTTAGAAACTGATGCTTCAGACTATGTCACAGGGGCTGTATTATCTATATTAAAAGAAGACAAGTGGCATCCCATCACCTATTTCAGCCATAGCATGATGCCCACAGAATGAAACTATCCCATTGCTAACAAGGAGATGTTGAGCATCATCCAAGCTTTGGAAATATGGTGCCACTACCTGGAAGGCTCTTGTCACCAATTTGAAATTTGGAATGACCATGCCAACTTGAAGTACTTTATGCAGTCTCAAAATCTGAATTGACCCCAAGCCTGCTGGTGGCAATGACTCTCTTGGTTCAATTACCTATTAATCTATAAGCCTGGTGCTACTAACATCAAAGTCAATGTACTCTCTAGGAAAGAAGACCATGCAGTTGGCATGGAACATGACAACAAAGGAATCATGATGATTCTGCCAAAGCAGATATGGATTATCCCAGTCGCAATTCATGATAAAGGTGAACAAATTCTATATTCAATTAAGAAGAAGCTGCATGTGCTCAAAGAGAGCAAAGTTAAAGAGCTATGCAAGAAGCATGGAGTATGCTGTGTTGATGAAGTATTATGCAACCAAGAAGGAAAAGTCTTTATCCCTGATGATGAATCCATTCGCTTATCTATTATGAAATCATGTCATGACTGTCCAGTCGCTGGTCACCCCAGTTACAAAAAGACCATAGAACTTCTTAGGAGGAGCTACTGGTGGCCCAACATGATCATTTACGTCAAAGATTATGTCGCTCGATGTGATTGTTGTACACACATGAAAGGAGGTAACTGTACCCTGGCAGGCACATTAATCTCACTTCCTATTCCAGAAGGTCCCTGGCAGGACATCTCTGCCAAGTTCACTACTGATCTGCATTTTCAAAGAAAACCCCATTTAAAGTCACACATTCGTATGTTCCCCATATGAGTGTGGAACAATGTGTTTCCAAAGTGCCAGCCACTATGGAGTTTGCCAATTTGATAAGCAAGACTTTGGAGGAAACAAGAAATAGTCTAAAGGCATTCCAAGAGTGTATGCAAGCTCAAGCAGACAAACACCGGTCTGAAGCTTCACATTATCAGGTTGGAGATAAGGTCTGGTTAGCCACAGATACCCTGCACTTGATGTACCAATCCAAGAAGTTAACGGAACAGTGGCTAGGCCCCTTCCCTATTCTAGAGCTCATGGGCCCCAATGTGATTAATCTTGGACTTCCCAGGAGAATGAAAATCCATAACATTGTAAATATCTCCTATGTCAAACCCTACAAGAAATGGTTGCCTGGTCAACCCATCATCTGGCCCAGCCCGGTTAATATCACCAAAGATTGCGAAGAAGTTCACAAAGTGGATTATTTGGTAGATTCCCAATTGAAGAGACACCACCTCAAATATCTGGTGCATTGAAAAGGCTTTGAAGAGACAGATCATATATGGGAATTACTCAGGAATCTTTCTGGCGCTCAAGACGTCATCCACAAATTCCACATCCCCCACCTGAATGCCCCACAAAAACTGTCTATGACTTTCGCCCAGTTCGAAAAGTTATTTAACCCCTACATGAACTATACCGAATACAAGTCACCACTCTTGAATCACCTGGAAGTCGATCCCTAGAAGGGGGGTAGTATTATGATTGGTATATTCCTGTACCCCTATGTTTGTTGGACTTAATGTTTTTCATGTACAATAACAGACAATCTTATCTTATCTCAATGTACTTACATACTCGCCCCTATCTCGTGCATCATAGTTGTCTCACCTTTTCACTCTATTTCACATACAAGACTTTTCATCTTCCCTATCTTCACATCTCCATTCCAGATCTATGTTTTACCTTTTCACAGAAGTGTTTGGTTACACTTCTCTTCCATTCTACCACACTGCATGTTGGCCTCATATGTTTCACTTCCATGTTACCCTATGTCCTTTTCTCCTTTTGTTTTCAGATTGTTAGATATGGTCACAACATGTATATACCTCCAGTAGGTATTTAAGGCTCAATGCCAGCACCAGAGAACTCCAGTCTAGTTCTCTTGGTGTTTTCCTCCAAGCACTACAAGAAGGACTCTATTGGCCTGACAAGCCTCATCTATATTCACTCTTCAAGTCAAAGAATCTATTTGGCAACCTAAGGAAGCTATGCTCTAGGGTTATTTCAGATATCACCAATATTATTTCTTGATCTTGAACTAGCTACTAGTCAAGAAATTTCCCCTAGCTTTGTAAAAGCACAGCCATTACCTTTATTCCTATCTTTAGTACCTACATATCATTGGAGATCAGTACCCCTAAATACCATCATAAATAATAGGAAGCTCTGATCCAAACAGGATAGTTAAATTACCTTACTCAGCAACAGTCGTAATACTATCAGACACAAATGGCTGAAGCTAATGGAATAGTACAGGAAGTACTAGAACTTCACAAGCAACAACAACTTCTGGAACATATCTTACAATTCCTACAGACCAAGCTGATGCATCATCCCCGACTCCCAAAGGAGGAGGGTTTTGTCGTGCAGGATTTTTAAGGCACCCTGCAAATGGACTTGTGCGATGGGAAAATGTTACGTAATATAACTGTACAGTTGCTTCCTTGCTTGTTGGGCTG
>JBBPNN010000906.1:0-14220 GCA_038090935.1 Hortiboletus campestris | reverse complement strand
GGAGGGAAGCGAATATGGTCCTTCAGCGACTTCTTCACCCCGCGAAATAGACTTTCCCGAATTTGTCGACTACGAAAGGAGAAGAGAAGAAAAGGAGAGCTTGCACTCTCGAGCCGAATCTATGACGTTGCCACAACTCACACAATCCAACACCGATGTCCCCAAGTCCACACCGCAGAGCAAGACTGCGTCACTCATTGAAATGTACCGCGAACGGGAGAGGCAGAGCCTCGTCTCTGTTCCTCTTTCCAAACTCCCAGTTCCGTCTGCATCGATACCACCTAAGAACACAGAACTTCCCGTCATTTCCCCCGTTGTTAGAATTCCGTCGCCTGCCTCTGTACCTGAATCCGACCCTCCGGAAATTGGAGATGAAGCTGAATGTGAGCCCGGAGCAGATTATCTATCGCCACTGGATCAGAATCTGTTGTTCGTAGAATCTGGTCGTAACAGCCCCGGTCGATACGTCCACGGTGCTCCTCTTCACAATGTCTTGGAGGAAGAGGAAGAGGAAGGAGACTGAGTTCAGATTCATTTGTAAAGTATGTTGGATTTCGTAAAATTCCCCGTGTTCGTGGCCACCACCGATACCTTGACCCGTTTTACCTTTTTTTCCCCCTTGTCTCGGAGATGGACAGTCAATCATTCCTGCACACCTGTGGTTAGACCGTTCCTTCTGTGTTTGCCCCTTCATTCTCATTTTTCATACTCTATACGAATCTCGTTTCAATTGCTAACTTGAAAACGACCCTTTCATCTAATAACCGTCCCTGGAGTACCTCCCAATCGTTGATAATTTCAGCTAGTAGCTATGTTGTCCTGTCCTTTCCTTACTCGAGTCTGCCATCCCCCTTTCCTTCTTTGCGTCTACATCGTCCATTACTGCAGTGCATACGGTTCTCTTTTGGAATATCTATAAGTAACGTTGACCAAGTTAGTCGCCGGGAACGAGTCTGAGAGCACAGTGGCGATAAGATCCGACCCGCAACATCTTCCAGGCTTCGGATTTCTTCTGCAATGGTCGTCCCAGATCGATCCATCAGGATCTGTGCAGACCGAGGGGGTACTTTTTGTGACGTCCATGCGTAAGTGGGATCGTATTCGGTACTCTGATCTTGTTGACACTCGACGCCGACGCCGATGTAGATCCTATCCAGACCCAGAACGCCCTGGAGAGCGTAAAGAGCTCGTGGTGAAGCTCTGTGAGTGCGTATGTGTGCCCGCCCGCCCAGGGAGGGGAGTGCGCATATAGAGACTGACGTACGACTCGGACGGCGATGCTGCCAACAGTGTCTCAAGATCCAAACAACTACAGCGATGCGCCGACAGAAGGGATTCGGAGAGTGTTGGAGACCGTGACGGGGGAAAAGATCAAACGTGGGAGCGTGCTCGGTACGAGCAAGATTGGTGCGTTCGTCCTGACCCAGGCCATGATCCCCTCCCTTCACACATCTCCACTCATGCCAACGCTCACGCGCTCGTAACAACGTGTAGATTACATCCGACTGTCTACGACGGTCGCTACCAACGCGCTCTTGGAACGCAAAGGCCACCGACATGCGTTGCTCATCACCAAAGGGTTCAAAGACCTCCTCTTGATCGGGAACCAATCCCGCCCGCGGATCTTTGATCTCAACATCCGACGCCCGGCGCCGCTCTACGCGGACGTCGTCGAGGTGGACGAGCGGGTGACGCTCGTCGGGTACACGTCGGACCCCAAGGCGGAGGAGCACGCGGTGCAGTGGCATGAAGACGGTTCGGTGCGCCGTGGTTATAGGGGCCCCGGATGGGATGGTGTAGGGGATGCGGAAGGACCGGGGGAGATCGTGAGAGGGATATCTGGAGAAGCCGTCCGGATTTTGAAACGACCAGGTCTGTATGTGGGTGTTCGCCGAACACAATCCTTTTTGCATCTTCGATACTCATCGCCTTTCTCTCGCGCGCACATGATTGCCATGTGAACAGATTTAGAGGTCGTGCAACGAGACCTTGAGCGCTTGTACGAGGAGGGGTACCGCTCGCTGGCTATCGTCCTCATCCATTCGTATACGTTTCCCGATCACGAGACGCGGATTGGAAAGCTGGCACGCGAGATTGGGTTCACCCAGGTCTCGGAATCCTCGCAGCTCCTTCCGATGATCAAAGTGGTCCCGCGCGGGATCTCGTCTACCGCGGATGCGTACCTCACGCCGATCCTGCGCGAATACCTGGACGGTTTCTTCAAAGGATTCGATGCCCAGCTCAAGGATGGTCGGACCAGGAGTCCCCGCGTCGAATTCATGGGAAGCGATGGCGGTCTCTTGGACCTTAACAACTTTTCTGGGCTCAAGAGTATTTTGAGTGGACCTGCTGGTGGTGTGGTGGGGTATGCCTTGACAAGTTGGGACGAGAAAAGAAAGTATCCGATCATCGGGTGGGTTTTCTCGTCTAGTCGGTGACTGATCCATGTTGTGATCGGGCTCTATAGGATCGATGTGGGTGGAACCTCGACCGACGTGTCGCGTTTCGATGGTCGGTATGAAGTCGTGTACGAAACCACGACGGCAGGGGTAACTATTCAGTCGCCGCAACTCGATATCAATACGGTTGCTGCCGGGGGAGGGTCGTGCCTCACCTTCCGCCACGGACTGTTCCTGGCAGGGCCAGAGAGCGCTGGAGCTGAACCAGGGCCGGCTTGTTATAGGTGAGCATCGGTGAGCTAACAACGAGGTCTTTGCGGGTAATAACATTTAGTACAGAAAGGGAGGTCCGTTGGCGGTGACAGACGCGAACCTCCTCCTCGGACGCTTGATTCCGGACTACTTTCCAAAAATATTCGGAAAGTCTGAAAACGAGCCGCTGGACGTCATCGCATCCCAAACGGCGTTTGAAGAACTGACCAGAAAAATCAATGAAACACAAGAGCGACCGTTTGACTTGGACGAGATTGTTTACGGGTGGGTGCAGGAGCTTGAAGTAGAGCAAACATGAGAGGTCTGACGAATGCAACAGTTTCATCAAGGTTGCGAATGAGACAATGTGTCGTCCGATTCGCGCTCTGACAGAGGCTCGGGGGCACTCCACCGGAAAGCACGTGTAGGTACTGTTCCGAGTTGACGGACAGGTCCGCTCATCCTTTGCAGACTGGCGAGTTTCGGCGGTGCAGGTGGCCAACATGCCTGCGAGATCGCGAGCCTTTTGGGAATAAAGACGATCCTGATACACCGTTATAGCTCTATTTTATCTGCCTATGGCCTTGCGTTAGCCGATCGGTAAGGCAAAAGACGCGCATTTGAAAATTCTGACCTACGGACTATCTACCAGTGCGTTTGAGCTCCAAGAGCCATCGTCGACATTCTATTCCAGTTCTACGCGTGCTTCCCTTGTTGCTCGCCTGGATAAACTTGCAAGCGACGTCCGCGAAGAACTAGCTCGTCAAGGCTTTGAGGGTGATCGGGTGATTATCGAGCGGATGCTAAATATGCGATTTGAGGGCACGGACACCGCGCTGATGGTCTTGCCGAACGCAAGCGACGGGGATGGAATGGAAGACTTTGAGGCCGCTTTCAAGAGAGTCTACAAGTCGGAATTCGGATTCGTGTTAGAAACCAAGTCGGTTATTGTCGATGACGTCAAGGTAAATCTTTTTGTAGCTCGCAAGTGTGCCTTTTTCACCGTGCCTTTGCAGGTACGCGGTATTGGAAAGACATTTGATTCTCTGGGGGAGTCCGTTTATTCGGAGGTGGACCGACTCCCGAGAAATCCAGTGGACCGTTCGCAAGCGGCGTCTACGGCCAGCGTCTACTTTGACAAGGTCGGACGGGTACCTGACACGCCTGTGTTTTTGTTGGAGCAGTTGAAGGTTGGGGATGAAGTGACTGGGCCCGCAATGATTATCGACGACACCCAGACGATCGTGGTGGTTCCCGGAGCAAAGGCGGTTCTGAGCAGCAAGCATCTCTACGTGACACTGAATTAGAATTTTGCAGTTTACGTAAAGGTGCATATTGTGATGGACTTCAATTCATTAGTGGACATGCCAACGGTTGGCGGGTCCGGCTCGTGTCCAGATTTAAAAAAACCGACCCTGTCATGATCAAACCATCAAAAGTGTTGCTCTCGACCTTTTCCAGGCTTCCCATGCTCGAGGCCATGCGTGCGCGCGTCGGGAGGCATCGGGTTGGGAGGACTCTGGCTGGCAGGAGAACCTCGGAATGCCAGGTGAGACCCTGGCGACATCCCTGACCCAGGAGGCGCTACGAACATTCCTGGCAGTCGCCGTTACTTCTTCGTCTAAATAGCCTGACCTCACTCCGCGTACGCGATTTTGGCGATGAGGGCACACCTGCAAAGTCTTAAATAATTGAGTAAGTTTGCACCCTCGCAGGTACTCGTTCCCTTTCCATGTAACACCCACCCACCAAGAACCCACCCACATCGCACACTCCGCAATGCCGTTCCTTTCTCTGAATCGTCGTTCAGTCGACCCTCTGACTCTTGCAGCACTCAGGGAGAAAAGTTCCCCTCAGAAGCCATTTGATCTTCCTCAGACTCTGAATCCCCCACGCAATCGCGCCCGATCCGAATCCAGCATCCTCAGGCGTGTCTCGACCCTCTTTACTGTCCGTCGGCGATCAAAGGTATCGTTCTCGCAGCCAGATGCGAGTCCTCCAGGCATAGAATACAGATGCACACATCCCTGGCCCGCGCTCGCCAGGGTTTCCAGCAACGACACCCCACAATCTTCCCTTGAAATTCGACGACCCAGCGGTCTGGGAAGGCGAGCAAGTCTTCTCCAGTCCAACGATTCAGACTCTATCGCTGACAGCGAGAGTTTCGAGAGGGTGATCCCTGATGAGCAAGGAGATACGGCTCCGACGGGATACGCGAGCTTGCCGAATCTATTAGGTGCCGCATTTCGTATGCCGGAGAGTGTGACGTATCCGGCTCTTGATTTTCTTCGCACGCGCCGCACGGCATCATTTACCCTCCCTGACGCCATTTTTCGAGTCGTCCTTGAATTCCTTCCGCGGAACCATCTCCCCGTCGTCGCCCTTGTTTCCCATGGGTTCTGCTCCGCTGCCAGATATGCGCTGTACCACTCGCTTGATGTCCAGACCATCACAGAGCCATCACTGAAGAAGCTCTACAATGTCTTGGCACGCAGGAAAGACCTTGCAGCGCTGGTCGTCTCTTTTTACTGCCACGCATGGCCATCTCGGGAACTTGGTTCGCCAAATGGCCGCGTTTCTTCCATTCCTTTAGACGATGTCCGTCAAGCGCTCCAGAACATGCACAATCTTAAATCCCTCACACTTGCCACTTTTGCATTCATACTCTCTCAGACGCCATCCCTCACATTCTCTCTGACACATTTGACCATCCTTGATAAGGGGATAACACAATCGCAGCTAGTAGCAATGCGCAGTTGGTTTGCTACTCAGCCGTCTCTCGAGTCGCTCTCTTTCCCTTACCTCGTCGAGTGCACCAGTACCGACCCCTCATTCGTTGACGAATGGGACCCAGTTGTTGATCCATCGCCGACTGTGGGTCGCGATTCTTTCACCACCGTACTTCCTGGTCTCAAGTCATTGCGCGCGTCCACAGAGATAGTCTCAACGCTGTGCTTTGCAATACACAATCCAATAAAGCACCTCACGCTGGATGTCCACGAGACCCTTTACAAGGGTTTGCGCCCCAGTTCCGTGATTCGCTCTTTGAATGGGGTTCGTGATATGCACATCATCTTCGGGCCCGAGGTCGACAAGAGGACTGTCGAGAAGTTTCTTGGTGTTGCAGGCAGCATGTTGACAGGGGAGGACAAAGCAGAGGCGATGAAATCCCTTGAAGTAGAAGTGTCGTGGACGGACAACGATGCGCCCGAGGTATGTCAGACGATCCTGTGTTGCCCTCGTCGTTGTTGATCTTGCTTGTCCTGCTCCCCCACTTAGACGCTGTACAGCATTGTCACCTCGATCATATCTCGTTTTCGTGGGTTAAAGACCCTCAAGTTGACCTCGCCATTTCGCTCCATCCCCGGCCCCGTCAGCTTGTCGCTGCTCCCACCGCCTAGCCCTCCCTCACCTCCTCAGACGGCATCTCCGTCCGGACCCCCATCGGAATACGCTGACACCGCCCATGGCGGTGGGGTCCGAAAAGAATTCGTCGCGTGCGGTATCGAAAAAGATTATGCCAAGACGTGGACGAAACACTGTCCGTCCTTGTCCGACATCCAGTTTGACTTTTCGTGTTCGACGACGGACGCGGACGTGGAACTCTGTGGGATGTGGTTCAGACGGAAGATGCCCTTGTCGTTGCTGCTGCCGCCAACGTGAGTCTTGATGACCAAGAACGCCGTACTAGTACTAGATTTTCCCTCTTTCCCCTGTCGTTCTCACTTGTTTGTTTATTTCATCGGTTTACGTTTTGGTTTTGGTCGTCCATGTCAAGCGTGGCCTGATGCTGGTTCGAAGACAAATTTGTATAGATAGTTGTATATCGTTATATGGTAGTTCCATCATTTCTTGGATCCCTAGCATGGGATTAAAAGTAATTTCGGCTGCACATTCGTGCTGGAGTGTGAAAAATTTGGACGATAACGAAAACCACATGTTCGGAACCGTCGTGAAACTTGCTTATTTTTTGCCTCCGACGGTAGGCGAGCTTGAGCGCATACTAGTAGTGCCCACATACATACATGATATCAGATCAAGGTCCAAGGTCCGTCGAGCTACGCTCACAATGTGGATCTAAGGTCTGACTAGTTGTGTGGTTGACCCGCACATGAAAGTACAAGTCCAACGTTACAAAAGAATTGATCATATCAGAGTTTCATCCTGAACGCCACAAGAAAGCACACATGATTTTGTGTCTGATTAGGAAGGTACGCGGCTGGCATGAACTTTTGGATCGCATAGATGCTCAGATCAGCCAATGAGAGGGCTTCAAAATTCTCACATAGGCTGTCAGAGAGTCATCAAGCGATAACGTTACTCGTCTGCTTTGCAGATTACGTATATGGGTTGTTATGAACATCCAGTAAACTTGAACTCGATTTTTCTAGTGCGCAATAACACACTTCGGAGCTGCGGCATTAGTGCCCCATCATAGGAGTCTGGAGTAGCGTTAAGAGCTCACAGGTGTCAAGCGGCCCCTTCCGCGGACCAGTGACGACCAATGAGGATGTATCCAGTCGGTCTGAGACTGGTTACGTAGAACAATTGATCGCGGATTGAGTGTCCCGTCTCAGACTCTTCTGCTTCTTTCCCCGCGCTGGTTCTCAGAGATTATGTACTCGTGACGTCGCGGTATCGCCATCGCCATATGCATCGTGTGGGGTTTGGTTACCAGTGCCGTTCGTGAGATTGATGTATCGATGGTTTGACATCATCGCGATCACTAGACCATATATGCTCGTGCATATGATCAGACGGCTCCGCAGTGCCCAACGGCCCGGGGTACGTGCACAATGGTCAAAGTAGAGTGGGTCCAGACGTCGAATGACCGGCAATGGAGGGGGGAACGACTCTGACGGTCCTCCTTCGGTTCTTTTGGTCTGAATCTGCCTATGGGAAACTGGAGGTTATCCAACGCGCGTTGAAACATTGACAGACGATCCGCGGCACCCTAGGCTGGGCTTTCCCATGTCCAAATGATTGGTTTTGGTACGCCACCGGACAATGCATAGTTTAGCTCGAGCCTCGTGGTGCCATAGTCCCTCGAACGCATCGATGCGTTCGTGCAGGCTGCCGACCACAAAAATGAGGAAAATGGCCGTTAAATTGAGGATGAAGAGAAAGCCGCCGGGGACTGCACTGATGGAGGGTCGTGAAGTACATAGAACAATGAGGGAATGAGAGGAGTAAGGCCCAGGAGCGACTCTAATAAGCTGGCATGTGTGCGAGATCACGAGTGAAATTCAGCTAGAGAAAACTGTGAGTGGGCACGATGGACACCGCGTATGATCAGAACGACTATCTTTTGTCTCGAGGTATTCAGTCGGCCCGTTGGGACGAACCGTGTTCAAGTTGGTCATCCAGTTGGACAACCGGCGGCGGCCGGCTAGCCGTGTAGCCCGGGCCGTTGACTCAGATGTGTATTATAACTATAGCCGCTGTTGAAAGTCTTGCGACTCATCATCAGGATTAACCCCTCAATTACAGCTCTCAAATGGTCTGTACTAGTATATAGTGTCGAGCGATTTGACAGAACGTTACAAACATGTCTCGCAGACAAATGTAAGTGCAGGCAGGTGCTGTATCTTACGGACCCTTGTCATGCTGACAGTCACCGTGGGGATGATCAGGGGATCTCAGGCTGTGCAGGTTAGGAACATGTCTTGAAGCCAGATCCAAGAGCCGCCATTGCGCCGTCACTGGCTGTTGGAGTTGCAGTCGATTTCTCTTTGGCGTGTACATCTTTTTCGTCGCCTCAGAAGCATTTCACAAGCTTCTTAAGACGGCCCCGGCTTCGATAATGAAATCAACTCAACTGCCAGTAGTCTCGGACCAGACGCTTGGATTGCACCTAAGGTTGCAGTCCAGTCCTAAATTATAATAATTCTTTTCAAGAGTCGATTCTAGTGGCGGTGACAGACACGCTGTCGTGCTACTTATGTCGAGAAATTTACGAGTTTTGCCCGGCGGCGGCGACGGTATCGGTAGGTTGAAAGGCGATGCACTTCTGAACAGCTTGAACTGATCTGTCATGACATTCGCGTTGTCATCTGTAGCTGTCACTAAATATGAGTGGGTCACACCGTCGTTGCAAGTCGCGGCCAGCATGACACCGACTATAAAATCTTCATCACCATCCCATGGCCCTTCCAGACATCCTAGGTATCTCAAGAATCGCGTCTAAGTTGGTCATCAATTGAGCTGCTCTGGGGTTTAGATTAACGATTTATTTGGCAGATAACATGTTTGGGGATACCTATCCAACCGTTCCGCTTTCAAGAATCCTCGAGGAGTACGACTATATCGTCGTCGGGGGTGGCACTGCTGGTTGTGTGATTGCTAACCGCCTCTCGGCGGCACCGAATACGTCGGTGCTCGTTGTCGAACGTGGGGGTGTCAAGGCAGGTTGGGTCTCGCGCGTTCCCCTCCTTAGCAGCCATACCGCCTCGGATGGCTCTCGCTCCTGCGTCTTCCGCTCCACGCCACAAAAACACCTAGGTGGTCGCAGCATCGATCTCGTCTCCGGTCGGTCGCTGGGCGGTGGGTCCAAAATAAATGCAATGATATACAATCGTGGCATGCCTGGAGAGTATAATGTGTGGCGTGACGCAGGCAGAGTCGGTTGGGGGTATCAGGACATAGAGCACTATTTCACCCGTTCCGAGGCTGATCTCGACCACGATCCTCGCAACGTGAAGTCATTCCATGGCATATCAGGTGTGCTTGTCTCTCCCTGTGAAGCATTCCCAATTTTTATTATCCTTTTTCAGGCGAATGGCCGCACCGATCTAGCAAGGTTCCTGCTTGGACCCACACCCCACTGCACGTACCACCATATTGTTGATGTTGTGCCTGTCTGATCGCTTGTACCCATTTTAGTCTCAGGCAATCCACCACTGCACTCGGCATTCCATATGTGGAGGATATGAACGATCCTTCTCAACCTGCATATGGTTGCGCCAAAATCCATTTCAATATCGATAGCAGCGGACAGAGGAGTTCGACTTTGGCCGCGTTCTTGCCCGCTCATCTTGTTCGGTCGCGCAATAATGTGCATATTTGCACGCCAGCTACTGTGCAGCGCATTCAAGTCTCCTCCGGGAGTGGTGAGGCCACTGCAGAGGGCATCTGGATAGAGTCTGATCTAGAAGGCCCCGCTCGCTTTGTGCGCGCAAAGCGTGAAGTTATATTGAGCGCAGGCCCATTTGCTTCACCCAAGATTCTAATGCTCAGGTCGGTCTTCCCATTCGATGGACTGAAGCGGTGTTCACTTTTTGTAGCGGAATTGGGCCTGCAGATCACCTCAAGGAGCATGAACTCACCGTTCACAAGGACCTATCGGGCATTGGCTCGCATCTAGTGTGTAAAATCCATCACCCCTGGAAGTTGCTCAACCGAATCTGTCTCCTATATAGCAAGATCACATCATGTTGCCACTGCAATTCTTGGTTGCACCAAAAGACTCTATCAGGAAACTACAGTTACGTCCTTGGCTGCTCATTCTCGCCTTCTTCGAGTACTTGCTATTCGGCACGGGATGGTTTCTTTCTCCGGTGCTCGAACTCTCGATCTTCATTCAATCTCGCCTGCTAGATGAGAAATACCGCGTTGTCATGCAAACAGAAAAGGACCTCGATGCTACTCTCCCCAAAAATTTACCTGACATCGAAATTATGCCTGTAGGGGGTCGCTCTGTTGCCTCCCCTGTCCTCATTTCACCTGACCCCGTTTGCAGATTGCTACTGGTGATGGCAAGCGAGTCATCGGTGGCGGGTTTGGATTCTTCCTCGCTCTCCTTAAGCCATCTTCCAAGGGTACTGTGCGTCTCGCCTCCACGGACCCTCGCGCGAATCCCCTCGTAGATCTCAACTGTTTAGCGACTGAGGACGACCGGAAAACGATGCGCACCGCCGTGCGGTTCTCTCTGCAGCTCAAGAAGGAGCTCGCAACGCGAGGATACGACATCACTGATGCTGTCGTCCCTGGTCCAACAGACGCGGACATTGATGAATTCGCCCAACAGGAGTGCATGAGTGCGTTCCACTACTCGTCGACGTGTCGGATGGCGCCGGAGAGCGAAGGGGGTGTTGTGGATGACCGATTGAGGGTACACGGGGTGCGGAACCTGCGTGTTGCAGACTCGAGTATCTTCCCGGGTATTTTGAGTGCCCATCTTGCTGCTCCCACCGTTGTCGTGGCTGAGAAGTGCGCAGAGATGGTGAAGGAGGATATGGATATGGCATGAGCGACTGCGTCTGGGCCTGGGCTGCTACATGCGGACTCGAGCTTGCTACGTACGACGCTTATGGATTATGGGTCTTTGGGTTGTTTTTGGATAAGATGATCGAACATTCCAGGATCAATCGATCACGAGTCTCTTTACTACTTTTTATTTTATACTACAAATCATAACCTGTCTCGAAAAACCTACAAGCTGCGCAGCTACTAGATAAAACGGCGTCCCGTCAACATTCGCCTGTACAAGTCTTCAAGTTCATGATTTCGGAAGCGTGGGTCCATGTATCCAGATGCAAACTGCCGCAGGCATTGCGGTTCTGCGCACAGAGTCTCGGATCGTCGTCGGCCTGTGGAGCATAAGCGTGGCATCTCCACGGATATAGACTTGGAGTTCCTGTGCGATGGAGATAATTTATGGTGTCATTGTCTCAGGCTCGGGAGATTCCTTGGTCGTGGCAGGATCCAGCACACAGAAAGTGACGTCGATGGACAGCAGTAACGATTGGCACAACCCCCAAAAAAAGTAATCAGTAAGAAAATTGATCGGATACCAGGGAGTCGAACCAGGCGCTGCTGTGATCAAGGAATTTCCAGTTCCTGAAAGACAGCCGTTTCAGCTGTTACACCAAATCCAACTTATGAAGTTGAATTATGGGTAATGCATATTTGTCTGAGATCGATAGACAGCGGTGAAAAAAAGCGAAAAAGTGTTCGGATACCAGGACTCGAACATGGCGCGGCTGTGATTAGGGAATTTCCAGTTCCCGATTTTAGCCGTTACATCATACCCAACCTGAACGAAGGGTTCTGTGCATTGATCTTGTCGTGCAAAAGGTTCTTGACTCTTTTTCTCATTGAATCAACTCTCGTCAGAACGATAGTGAATCCGGGCGAGCTATGCGATGTGCTCGCAGGGTTCTTCTTGGCGATCACTGCAGGGTTTGCAAACTGCGACATTCACCATGATGAGCGCTGCCACCAGTTCTTGCAGTTCCCAATGGAGAGAGCCCACTATCATCATCACGATCAGGATGGCAGGTGCGGGTTGCCACTTGACCTTTGTACAGCGCCTCAATTCGCATCTTCACACCATCAACCCCTCGCATCCGCCGTACATTCTCGATCTTTGAACCCAACACTGATATCCAGGATACGGTGAATTACAGTTCAGACGAAGAAACTCTTGGACCCACCTCGATCATGCCATAGTAACCCACTGGCATACCAGTCGTGTACGATACACATCTCCGCACACCCCGTAGAGAGACAGAGAGCCCGTTTGTACCCGTTCGTCGTAGTCGTCCACATGGAGTGTAGCCCAGTTTTGCTCGTCTGCTCGCTCCAGTGTTTCCCGCGAGTCAGCCACGGCAGGCTTCCACTCGACTCCGCCTGCTGCATTCGTAGAAATATCCTGTACAGTTTCGTCGCCGATTCCGACAGGGGCAACGGTGCGCGCTGAGCACGAGAATTGATCCTTACCCTCCCCCTTTTTCTTTTCCTTTCGCGTTTCGCTCGATCACTCGGTCTGTTCTGTCGAGAGGGTCTAGAGTCTGTCTCGTCCAGTCGTGGTTCCGGATCGTCTCGGTAGGGTCGTGTTGTGCTAAACCTATGATCGTCTTTAATCCGACGAGGCGAGAGAGAACATCGACACATACATGATAAATGACGCATCCAAGGTGGTCGTGCCTAATATGTCCCAAAGAACGCGCACTCGGACTTTACATCGCAAGCCACGCCAGCACAAAAAAAAGAAAGAAAAAGAGTTCGGATACCAGGAGTCGAACCCGGGGCTGGTGTGATCAAGGAATTTCCAGTTCCCGATGTGGCTGATAGTCACGAGGAAATTTCTAGTTCCCCATTTTAGCCGTTACACCAGCTTCAACTATTGATAGTACGTACGTGTTGGTCTGACATCGATGGACACCAGCCTAGTAAGCGTTATCATTCGGGCCGAACTGGGCTAGAACTTGCATCGCTTAGTCGGTTAGTCTTTCGCAAGAGAACATTTGTGCGTTCCAATTTATGCATCCATATCGTCAGGCTCACAGAGTGTATTGGTCTGACATCCATGGACAACGGTAATCGTTATCACGACCCCCAAGAGAGAGAGAGAGAAAAGAAAACAGTAAAAAAGGTGTTCGGATACCGGGACTCGAACCCGGCGCTGCTGTGATCAGGGAATTTACAGTTCCCGAAATGGCTGTGATCGAAGAATTTCCGGTTCCCGGAAGACAGCCATTTTAGCCGTTACGCCATATCCAACTTGAACTATGGATAGTGCGTATTGATCTCGTCCTGCAAAAGATTCTTGACTTTTCTCTGCAAGCTCGGTCGTCGGTCCGATGAGACGACGTTTATTCTCACCAGAACGGTAGTGAAGTATCCGGTCGAGCTATGCGACGTGCTCGCACGTTTCTTCTTGACTACCACTGCGAGATTTGCCAAACCGCCACGTTCACCATGACGAGCTGCGTATTACTTTTACGATGAGCGCTGCCACGAGTCCTTGCAGTTCCCTACCGAGAGAGCCCACTGTCATCATCACGATCGGGATGGCGGGTGTGGGTGAGTCGACCTTTGTGCGGCGCCCCAATGGAGTCCCATCATCGCACCGTCAAACCCTCGCGTCTGCCGTACATCCTCAATCTCGATCCGGCAATGGCGCATATCCCGTTTGAACCCAACACTGACATTCGGGATACGGTGGACTACAAAGAGTTCATGAAGTAGTGTGTGTTTTAGGGGGTCCATCGTGACGAGTGAGAACAAATATTACATACATTGCTTTCACGTGCGTTCGTGTTCATGTCTCGAACTACGACTCCACAGACAACAAATCCAAAAACTAGAAATAGAATCAAGTGCAAAGAGTTCAAACAAAGAAACTCTTTGACTTACGTCGATCATGCCAGAGCTGACTGCCCCAACAACGCTCCCAAAGGGTGCCCCAGATTTGCAGGATCGTTTTGCAAATCGCTTGCCGCCATGCAGGGCAGCTCGCGAGTCACCAATTAATATTGCGGTCCAAGGTGGTCCTGACATGGCCAAGAAGTATTTGGCTTTGTTTGTACCTACGCACGGTGTAAGTCGGCCAATGGACTTTGTCGTGGAATCGACTTGAACCTGCGCGTGGCACGGCATCGACGTCGTCCATGGCGACAATGGAGCCAGGACCGCAACGCAGCTACAGAGGAGCGCGCGCGAATGCACCTATCGACGGTGGAAGGCGCACCCATCATGGAAACAAGCGATGGGTCGCTGACGGTGTCACCGGACGCAGCGACGCAAGCACTTCTCACCCTGGAAGCGACAGCGAACGTTGGGAAAG
>JBBPNN010000905.1:0-14221 GCA_038090935.1 Hortiboletus campestris | reverse complement strand
GCCACGTCCATGCGTCTGGATGACGAATAATGATCTATATAAGATTGGATACCACAAGTGACTGACTACGCCTGGTGCAACATAAATGTGTCCATGTCGTGGAGCCTTTAACAATGTTCGGCTACAAAAGGGAACTGTCGACATGTACGGGGCCAATTTCCGTTGCGCATGTCTTCGGCAGGAGCAACATCCATCTGGTCTCCTTGATCTTGGGGCCCTTATTACCGAAATACCTCTCGCTCTCAAAACTCCATTCATCGAGAGCCCGTACCCACTGACCTAAGCCATCGCAATATGCCTTGACCTGTGAGTTCAAGGGCTCTTCCCATTGGGGAAGATCTGCCTTGGCGGCCTGGAACTTTTCCGCAACTCCAAGAAGAAAGTCTTCGACCCACAGCATGGCGCCGTTCACGTCTGTATGGTACTCGTTCATCACGCACGTTATAATGTTGTGGAGGTCATCTCCGCGCAGTTGCTCGAGATTGTAGGAAAATATGTCCTTCGAAGCGATCGCGTCAGTACACGCACTATCTTCTCATGGATATCACTGACGTTACAGAAAGCGACCATGTCAACAGCCGCCAGAGTCATCTCCTGAATGGCAGAGTGGGCCATGACTTCATCAGGGATGTCAAGTCCAAGCTCATATATGGAGAACGAAGGCTTCACTCCACTGGTACGACGCCGTGCATCGATATAGCTCTTGATATCGAGGATGCGACGATCCTTTTTATCAATGGACTCCTGCACGACACTCTCGAGATATTCATCCATACTCTGGATGAACCTCTTCTGTGAGACTGCCGTGGCATTCTGTATGGCCCGTTCCCAGAATCTATTGCCGAGTAAATATCGTCTTGCAAACCCCCATTGAAATTATTAATACACTTACTGACGTGCCACTTCCCCGCCAACCCACTCTCCTTTCGGACGTGGGGTATTTGGATTCCTGAAAGCGTCCATGACCACGTCCTTTTGCTGACGGACCTCGGAGGGCGAGGACCTATCAGAATACTCATCGAACAAGAAGACAAAATGCATGAGATCACAACCAGCTCTAACATGCTCTGAATAAACGACTGAGCAAATAATCTGGTCAATGTATCCGCGGTAACGTTACCTTTGCTCGCTATAGGGTATGCTAAACAGGAGAGGAGATCTATCGAACGACATGAGTGTGCGGACAGGATGTGAAGAAAAGCACTCACTGAAGTCGCAGCGATTAAAAGCGTCCTGGGCTTTGGGACTGAAAGCTTGGAAGCTCGTTATCCAAGCATCAGCCTCCTTCTTGACCACAGCGTAATTCGGGTTGATCCGACGAGGCCATGGCCATCTGCCAAGCACGTTCGGAATGAAAATTTTAGTGGGTCTGCCACATGTATTTTCTTTGTTCTCCAGGGTTGACGCTTCCCGGACGAAGGATTCGGCAATGAGGTTATTATCCTTTCTGGCGATAAAGACGGAAGCGCCATGGAGGGCGAAAAGGATGAGCAAGCAGATGAGTGGACTGAGCGAAAGAAAAACAGGATTTTCCATGACTGACTGATTTATTCGATTGCACGCTTGCCTTATATCTGCAACGATCCTGCTTGCAGCTGTTTAGATTTTCGGCCCAAAGGCGACGTCGACGTCCGGACAAGTCGCAAAACACTGCCAGATGACCTATGTCTGCCTCCGAGTCCGGGCCATAGATTGATTGCCAATGTTCGACGTAGCCATGTTTGGGGTCGGGTCATCATGATGCTGTAGGTACAACGTTCCATTGGGATGCTTCGATTTAGTGTCTTGACGCCCATAATCAAGACACTGCGCGGTTCACACAATGTGCCTTGCACTGCTGCATGGTTTACCTCCCAACTTTGTGTATCGGAACATGATACTCATACTCTCCAGGGTAGTATTTGAAATACCAATGGCGCATCACTGGCGATGGAGCTCACGGGATCTGTTCGCAAGGCTCTGACCGGGTACGCTGTATACCCGGGTAGGTGATGGGAGTGTTAGCTCAGTCAGCGGGAACAAAGAGGACCGCAACAACCACCCACGCACAAGCAGACCGGGCAGCATAGAATGCATGGTCGGACTACAGCACCGACTCGAAGCACAAACGCAGATTCGGAAATTTGTGTTCTCTCGTCACAACTATGTCGGCTGGAGAACCACGACTGACCGAAACGTGAACAAGGCACTGAGATCCACTAGCTTCCCGCAATGTCTTGAAAAACTTATGAGTGATGAATTTGAGCGAGAATACCAACGCTGTCGAAACAAGATGAGTGTACATGTTCCCATGGTCATGTATGTGACAGTTGAAGAGACATGTCACGGTGGGTGCCAAGGCAGGGTGACTCGGACGATACCCAGTCCCACAAAGTTCGCCACTGGGAGCCTGCGGGATTCCCAGTCTGCCGAAGGTTTTGAGGCAGACACCCTGGGCAGGCGCCCTGGCCAGACCGTATCTGCACCAGGAACCACCTGCCGGCCTAAAACCATTGATACTCTGCCGTCCTTGCTTATTAGGGTGGGCTCCTCTGACCCCCCCGGCCCCGGCATACCTTGCTGAAGTGCCTGGTGACCGTGCTAGAGGCACCCGTTCAACCTGAACCACCCAGCCCGCCTACATAGCTTCACCGATCCCTCTAAGTTGGGGTGGAGTTAATGGCAGTTGACCGTCTTGACGGAATAGCATCTTAGCTACGTGTACGATAACAATCATTAGATACCTAAACACGAATATATCAAGGGAGCGATGGGAAACTGCAAACCGCATACGGACGACAGCACCGACAAGCTCGGGACAATGGCAACAATTGACAATCCCAAACACGGACCGAGATCGATTCCGTTTTCCCGTCACAGCACGTCCAACACAGCCGTTTGAACGTCCTTTGAGCGAGTGATCTGGCGTGGCCGGACGATGATCTCTTGGTCAGCCGCCACCCGCCTGAATTTTCCATCCGACGCTTGTTCGAATAGCAGAGCGCTAAAAGGTTGTTCGAGGCGAACGATGAGCCGCAACGCCCGGGTATAGTCATCCAATCGTGTCAACCGACTGGCAACTGACGATAAAGAGGGCAACGGCGATGAACGAGACTGGATGATGTCCGTATCTGACTCTGCACTGATGATCAAGGGCATGGCACTGACATCCGAGGCAATGGTGGGATCAACGTCCACAGCGGCGTTGAGGTCGACGTCAGAGTCATAGGTCACGTCGGTCCCAGAATCGTCTTCCCAAGCGAATCCAGCATGCGTCTCGGTCCGGTGAAGGAGGTCACGAATCCACGGATGTACAAAGCATAACTTGCGTGGTTCGGTGAGCGAGATGACATCCGTGGTCTGGAATTCCACTTCTCCAAGAACGGTGGTCTTGGCATAATATCTGTTTCCTTGATGGCAGCGTACCTTCTTGACGGGAAACACAACGCATGGGAGATGTAGTCGACGATGAGCACCGATAGCGGGTGGTAGACGAGCGATTCGGTCATAGATCGTCATCGCATCCTGCTGGGATAACGTGGTCCGCAGTGTCGCGACCCGAGTCTCTATTTCATCCTCGTTCATTCCCAGTGGTATAAACGGCAATTGTTTGTAGACGGTGGTAGAAGCGGGGAAGCAGCTATTGAAACCAGAGGACTTCCCGGTCCATGCAAGGACGCCCGTTTCACCCGAGTGAGTCAACATCTCCTCCAAGAGGTGGCCAAGGGCGGCTTCTCCTTCTCCATAGTTCGGCGTGAGGTCGCTAGCAAGAATGCCGATCAAGGAGTATGCCACATCTTCTTGGATCGTCGCGGTGCGTGTCGAAGCCAAGCGGAGCACTTCACGAACCCCTAGAGCACCTGGGCGAAAACTGGTGATAATCTCAGGAGCAACCCCCAGAGCATTTGCTAATTCTTGCACGATAACAGGGGATTCTTTGTGATTGGTACGAGTGTCGTTGAGGTAGGGTTTCCATTCACTATCATAGAAACGAATGACCTTGGATGCAAGCAGTTCCAGGAGTGTCCACGCTCGCATCATCCATAAGCTGTTCGCAAGGTCGCCTGGCAGCGATGGAGATGGTACGCCCACAAGGAGAGCGAGTGTAACTGCTGATTCCTCATACCACTGGTACATGGAAACAAGTGATCGGCTCAACAACGTGCTGGTACTCTTGTCGATACAGCATGTATCATTCCACGCCCAGCGATAACCATCGTCGCGAACCATTTCGCAGAATTTGCGTAACTTGTCGTTCAGTGGTGACGGGTGTAGAACCCAGACTGATTTGACAACGTTAACTTCCTGGAATGATGGTTCTTTCCCTTCCCATGTGTGGGAAAACATGACATATCGGAAGTATCCAGAGACAACTTGTAGGATGCGGTTTTCATCCAGCTCCTCCGTCATGGAGGAAACCAACTCTTTGAAAGTTGGATCTGCTTTGAATATACGGGCTCGCTCGGGTCTGTCGCAGAGAAGACCCGTTTTGATATCGATGAGCACGAGAGGACAAATCTTGAAGGTCTCGTGGATTGCGGCATCAATGGCCGTCATTGTCACCGAGGGCGAGACATAGTTATTGCGCCGTTCTACGGAACACATCAGCAATTCGCTATCGGGCCTGTTGCAGAATATGCTTACGACGGATGCCCTGGTCGGGCGAGTTCTCGATTGCTGAAAGCATACTGACGAATGCGTCAACAGCTTCGTCAAACCGTTGTGCACCATGGAGTGCCGCATGCTTTCTCCTGTAGCCCCAGGGACATGCAGGGTCGAGCATGATAACCTTACGAGCATGTTATCAACAACAAACTGACTCCAGATGAAGGACAATAATACCTCATTCGCGTCGTTGATAGCATCTTCCCACAAACCCCTTATCGCTCGCGCCTTGCTTCGCTTAAGGTAAAGGCCCTGAGCAGTTGAAGGATTGAGAGACAGCGCGATGGAGTATTGTTCAATGGCTTCGTCGTGTGCCTGCGAGTGTGTTGCAGCATCGCCCATGCTTTCAAATGCTGCCACACATCTTCGGGTGAACTCTGACGATGGGAGTTAGACTGCACATTAAACAACCGAATAAGTGCAGGGAACTCACCAGCGATCCAGCTGGCATCTTCTTCACTTGTTTGGATGCTCTCACCCAAGGTGTTGACCGTCTCAAGAAGTGCCTCCGCAGCTTCCTTCATCCGGCCAATGGCATGTAATGCTTCACATAGTTGTCTTCGAACGGAGAGAGCAAGTCCATCGAACTGCCATCCAAATATCTTCAAACGGGATCAGCTTGCACCACAAAAAAGTCGTAGTCGCTTACGAGTGAGATGGTCTTGAGGTGAGGTCTCGTCTGAGACAAGGATTGAAGGTGTGCACATTTGAACAACTTTATCGCGCCTTCGTAGTCACCTTCCTTCATGAACCTGTTTCCCAGAAGAACAAACATTTGTGCCTAGGAGACGGATATTAGTAGTTGATCATCACGGCCGAATTGCGCCATGAGCATGCCTGGACAGCGTAGAAAATCATTTTGTCATCCACCGTATCGATGAGGTCGTCGACGCGCTTCATCGCATCATCCTGCTCCCCGGTCTCAAACAGGATAATGCACTGCATGAACCTACTGGTTGGTGGTAGTAAATGTCTAGCATACAGAAGACGTACGCGGATTAGAAAGAGGAACGGAATTTCTTCGAGACAACAATGCATGAACGCGAGGTCGAATGCGCGAATCCCTGCCTGGGACTCTCCTTGGCCAATGCGTGCTATGGACTTCGTAATATAACCTATGACAGACGGCTGAACCTTGAGAGACTTGGCGCGAATGAATACAGGCAATGGAAAACGCAACGGAAAGGTACCTGTTTAGCGTCATCGTACGCCCCGCTCCAGTCTTGCAAACGTGCACGTACAAGCGCACGATTTGCCAAAGAATGATAGCTACGGTGCGAAAGGTTTGTCATTTCTTCCGTGATGACCGTCTCAGCCTCATTCCAATCACCTTGCATACACAGCTCGCATGCTGGGCGGCTGAGATGCAACAGTGCTACCTGAGGACCAGTAAATCAGGTTGCGGGCGGAACGATAGATCAGTGATATTACGAACCGTGGATTCGCTAGTACTTGCGCTAGTAGGGACATGGCAGTAGTGCTCGGGGAGAACGTTCCGGAGATTCCAAACGATGACTTTCTTTCCTGACCGTCCACCGCTTACAAGGTAGCTGTCGTCCGATGAAAGGGAAATTGACTGCACTGACCCAGTGTGGGCAACAACAGGACCCAGTTGTGAGTTGGTAGAAGTATCCCAGAATGAGATAGAGGAATCCGCCGAAGTTGCAATGAACTTTCCGCTTTTTGATAGGACGACCGACGCGGGATTGCAACTGCTGTGGATCGGCCATTTAGACAGTAGGGATCCGGAGGATGCATCGAAACACTGGATGTTGCCGTCGTACGATACGGCAAAAAGTTTCCGATCATCACTTGACCAAGCGAGTGGGACGGTGGGCTCATTTCCATCCGAGCTGAGCCTGACTGGGATGTCGACGAGCAAGTGTCCGTGCTGAGTATCGTGGACGCGGACAGAACTCTGACCGTAGGGGGAAATAGCGACACAGGCACCGTTGGTGGAGAACTTGAGGGCCACCAACGGGCCAGAATGAGGCTGCAGGGGACCGACGAGGAGCTGACCAGTCGTTATATCCCAGATGAAAGCCCCACCGTCGTATGAAGCCGTTCCAACTGTCCTCGAGTCGGGTGAGACGTCGACCGCCACGACCCAATAAGAATGTCCCTTGATCTCAACCACCTTTTGCTGCGTCGTCGTGTCCCATACCGTCACCAACCCGTTCTTTGCGCCGGTTACGATACACTTGCCATCCTTGGACACAGCAACAGTGAGGACTTCACCCCCACACACTGCCGCACCTGCCTCCCGACCGTCTTCGACTTCCCAATATCGAAGCGCGCCTTCGTCTCCACCACCTACGATTCGCTTCTCATCGCACAGGAAGGCGACAGAATTTATGGGGTTTCGACCATCGATTTCGATGATTTTGTGACCGTCTTACGGCAAACAATCCGAGTCAGCACTGCAAGTCTACCCTATTTGACGACTGGTACACACCGCCCATTGTTGACAACATGCTCACCGATGCGCTGACGTCGCGAGAATCCAAGGCGTGGTTGAGCAAAACGTGACAACAGTCTTACTCGTGGGTACACGGCACCACCTGAAACAGTTCACACCCAACTTTCATGCACGCGTCACGTGCCATGTGTTGTGGGTGATGATCAGATATGGCGTTACTACTCAAGATGGAAAAAAGCAAGTGGTCTGGCGCTTCGGGATCTGAAACAGGAAGCGATAATGGTGAGTGATAGTTGTACGTACGTTTCTGTGGTTGGTCAATTGGTGTGGTCACCACACTATCTGACATAAGCATCTCTAATCTCTGCCAGTGCTTATTAGTACGCCGGTAGAGGCTCGTGAGTGACCGAGAGTCCATCAATTATCAAGCTACATCATGTCCGTCACCACCGTTTCGCCGTGGATCCACTTCTACAAGAATGCTGTCGTCTCCGTCGCTAAGCCCCCAACACTCCTGGCGCTACTCCCAGATGATCAAGTTGGGTGGTGTGAACAGGTCTACATCTCTGCCGATTTTGCCAGTCTAATTCGCTAAGGTCGTAACGCGCAGTTCTCTCAAGAAGGCTACAACGTCGTTCACTTAACGTACCCTCTGCCGGGAACCACTTCCTTCGCAGACGTTTTGGGCGACACAGAAACGATGATGACTGATAAAGGCAATCAATCACCAGAATGGGGCCTCGTAACTTACGGACTCGCCACCCAGGATGCTGACAAGATTCTATCGTGGCTTGCCATCGTAGCGGGTCTCAGGGTTTGCGTACACTTTTGCCCAAACGCGGAGGTTATTTCACCTGGATTCTTGATCAAGGACTCGGGATCACGCTATTTACCGTGAGCCTTGTCATTGTCAACAGACAAGCGCTAATAATTTGGAAGAGTCGCGTTTCATCTAGCGTCCTCTCAGGAAAATTTCCACGCATCTATTCTACCTTTGGAAGACCCAGCTAATTTGGGTTATACTCTACCGACGCATGTACACCCCCCGGTCAAGGTGTACACGTATCCATTCGTTTCTCAATGCCCCCCTTTCCCTTTTTCTGCAGGTGCTCCGGTCCAGACCACAGTTGGCGAGCCACGCATTGTCGACGCTTACACCCGTTCCGCCAATAACCTTTCCTTGACCCGTACTATGGAGATACTTAAGCGACACCTGGGTCCCCATTTCAGCTTCGAAAAGTTATGGGACATGCACACTTATTACGAGTTTGCGGAAAGAGACGCATCGAGTAAGCCGAGATATTTTCTTGTGCACAATCACTCTAAGCGTTGTTTCAGAGACCATGACCACAATGGTCAGACTACCTTCATTCCGGTCGTATCGACGTTCACTTGCCTACTAGGTGGAGACATCATATGTAAACCACGTTCCCACGATGACAGGCGGCGTTGGATATGATGATCTTGCGAGGTTCTACAAGGTCAGCACAATTTGTCGAAGGTCACGCGACTAAAACACATTCTATAGTATCATTTTACAACGGTTAGCGTAGGAATGCAAGTTATTCGTCACTTCCTGACCAAAAGCGTAGGTCACTCCCACCGACTTCGAACTTATCATAGTTTCCAGAACTAGTGAGATCCCAAGTCATCTGAAGAGAAACTAACTCTTCCACTAACCCTTTCAAAAGTCGGCTCTGATCGTATTGTAGATGAAATGATCTTCAAGTGTTCGCACACCTCGGTATGTTGTGGAATTTTTTGACCCGTTCCCTTTGTCACACTTTCCATTTTTGTAGGAGGTCGATTAGTGAGTGCTCACGTAAAATGTGATGACTCACTCCCAACAACCAGACAGTCTTTTACCCGGAATTCCGCCCACAGGTAGGCCGCTAGAGATTGCTATGGTTGGTATTATTGCATTCCGGGGGGACAAATTGTTCTTTGAGTACGCCTCCTTCGTCGTTGTTTGGTTGTAATCGATGCTGAACGTTATCTTGCAGGCACTTGTAAGCATTATCACATGTCTTCCATTTCCTCTGAAATCAAGCTTGTTCAAGGTACTGGGACCAAGCCAGCACACTTGTTCAGCTTGGGATGCTTGACCCTACTGGCCTTCCAATTTCCGGAACGGAAATTGCGAGGAAAGTTCTGGATCCCTTCGGTCAGCCAAGTAATACCCTCTTAAAACGATGGAGTGAAAGTGAATGAGCTGAAGTGGCGAAGAAAACATGGTTTCGTGTCGTGAAGTCTGAATGTTGTATGATATTGAGTAGAATATTGGAGCATTATCTACATGAATGAATTCATTGAAGTGCAAACTGGTGGCACTGATCAGGATTCTCAACATTTTGAGATCTAATGTCATGTTTGGATAAAAAGAACGTAGGGCCTAGGTGTTGTTGAAGGAGGACGACCACTGGAAGAACACGAAAGCACAGAGATGATGCCCATCCTACCCCACCAGAACGGTCATCAACGGAAGAACAGAATGAGTGACACCGACGCACTCCGAGGTCCGCAAAAAAAAGTTCTTTGGACAGGTCAAGAAACCGAGTTCCGTATTCTGCGCTCAGCGCGCTGGGTCGTCCCCCCTTGGCTGAGCGAATGGTTTGCGGCAACCAGAACAAGGAATACATGCTAGCGACGAAAAGGAGGGCCATAGAGGTGTCGGGCCGCTCTCTGGAACTTGGACTTGATTAACAAGGATCGCATGCCGCTGCACGCCATGCAGTAAGGTGAGTGTCGATCGACCCAATTAGCGTTAACCTTCATAGCTCCGAGAGAAATCAAAAGGCAAGCAAGGAGTACCCATGGGGCGACGAGAGATACGTGACGGTCGACCATCCAAGATTACAAAAGTGATGTGCCCAGCGGCATCGACGATGGCTTGAGGCAGTAAAGTTGAATAGTAGATCGTTCATAGCCTGTGATGCGTCGCCGCTGTGATTCGTGAGCCTGAAGAGTATAATAATATGAATAGAAAGGAGGGTATGGTACTCTCGGGCCGTTGCTGTTGTTGCTGCGTCCATACGTCATTGATTACGATATTATCAAAACCGTGAGGCCTGAGGCCCCAAGGGCTTTCCGTTGTTCAGCACATGAACCTATACCGACTTATGGCTGGAAAAGAAACATGTGTTGAAGCAGCGCACAGTACTTGGTACGCGCCTCAAGAGATACACTCAGGGTTGAAACGTGTCAGCACGCGCGCCCTGCCGTTGTCAGACTTCCTGTAAATGATTTGGTCAACGACGATACAAGTCAGGTTCCCCGCTGCGGACTTTCAAGCGCTCATGAATGGGGCCAGCAACGACCGAGCACGTTTCGGTGACCATGGAAGGTCAATTACGAGCATCTTGGCGGAGGTATGAACTACATTGAAAATAAGTACCCAAGACAAGCGTCCGAGTGTCAGGCTTGTTGATAGCACGAAAACACTGCTGAGCCCGTCGCAGACGCGACGCCCTAAAGAGGGAGTTAGCCCATAATCTATACGGCTTGGCGAGTATAATACGAACCTTGAAAGTAGTAAAGACTGTGTGGCACGCGAGAACGATCGTCAGCGCACAGGATCAAGATCAGAGAAAAAGACCATCTCGAAAGACGTACAGTTGTTGGGGTCGTATTTCTGTTTGATCTCCTGCAACCGGCCGTACTTGTAACCAAAGAAGGCTTGAGATGAAAAGATAGGTTAATTAGATTGAGATGCGTGAGCGGCATAGGGCGGTGGGCCATACCTTCCTGCCAGTTAGTTTCCCAAGCACTTCCCTCGTTCTGGAAACTGCTCGTCAGCCCAAGGGCGTTCAAAGGGCACGCAGCGCTGTATATGGACTGCATCATCGAGGCATACGTGCTCTGACTTGTTCCAAGGGTCCATGACCTGTAAACAGCAGGCCATCCAGACACAATACGTATTCCATTCAATGAAAAGACCTACCCAGGGTAAAGCACATGCCACGCAGCGTCATAGAAACCCGGGTTCGCGCCGGTCTCGTTCACGCGTTCTTTCGTCGCAGCGGCCATGTCGCCAAACAAGATCGCGCCAGCTTGAGGATCGAAAACGCCGGCGGGACGATCCTTCAACGGGGCTGTGGCGATCTGCATCCCTTCCCAGATCCCTTCCGCAATACTTTGAATGGATCGAGGATCCTGCAACATCGACTGAGGCACGAAGCGAGAGGAGAGCTGCGTAGATCCACCATAGAAACTGACAGCATCCGCAGAGGGGCTGACGTTTTCTACTATGGCAGCGGTGAGGGTCGGGTATTCGTGTGTCACGTTGGATAGGATAGTGTAGTTGTTGGAAAGCGCGCGTATCTCGTCGAAAAGTGGATAGAGTAACGATATGGACGCCTTTTCGACGGGCCAGATCAAGTTCTGTGGAACATCGTGTGAGCACCGTGTCGCTCGTGTTAATTGGGCGTACGCACCAGGGTGTAACCACCTCCAACAAACACGGTGGTGGATGTGATACCTGAGTTAATAATCTTGTTCTGGTACTTTCCAACGAGTGCTATAAAGTTGACTCCAAGGGTCCGAAGGTCCTGGGAGGCATTTGGTGCGATGACCAAGGACGAAACACTGACTGCCGTTGGAGGCAGCGTTGCAACGGTGATAGATACTGGAATAATGCATTATCGTCCCCACTTTTTCACTGTGACAAGGGAACCACGCACTAATGATGCCCCAGCTTCCAGCGCCTCCGCCACGCACCGCCCAGAATAGGTCAGAGTCTTGAGCTGCACTGATCGTCCTAATAACACCATCAGCAGTTACGATCTAGTAATCCAGCTCGTCAGGAATAGTGGAGATGTGTGATCATATGACTCACTTTCACCTCAAGGAGGTGGTCGACCTGGAATCATTAGTATATTGGTTGCACACAGAAAACCCCATCTTACAGCAAGCCCATACGCCGGACTGAGTCTGGTTTGATGTATGTATAAGCACAATAGGACAAATGAGTGGAATATTTCACATACTCACATACTGTAGCCCCCTGCCTGGATAAAACCACCTGCTGATCCAACGAACGTATGTAATGGGCAGAAAGAAGTGGATATACACTACTTACCAGCACCGACAGTCAGACAGCCTCCCAATATGGCCGAAATATTGTATGCCTCCACAACGGGATAGACTAAGTGAGATCCCAGCCGTGAGTAAAGACGTGGGTGAACAAGAATCCATGCTCACTGGCTTCCAGCTGTGCTCCTGCACCAATCGTAAGGGCCGGAACTGCTGCAGCCGACGACCCCTGAGGGACGAAATCGGCGACATACGCGACACTGTTAAGATTGTGGGTAAGGACCTGAAGGGAAGAAGGTCCCGAGGAACGGCCGAGGTAGTCATGACCTTTGCACAGGCTGTAAGTGGTCACGACAAAGATGAGTTGTCGAAATATAACACACCCGTGTTCTTAATGGTCAGTTTAACATTGTGGGTAGTAGCCCAATTGACGACATCGCTCGCATCTTGGGCACTCGATATGGCGATGCTATAGGGCGGTGTAGTTCCTTGATGACAAACCCTGCCAGATACTGGTTGTGGATCAGAATAGTTTAATGCACAGCCGTTGTCATGACCGCAGCTCTCCCAGTTCGTCCAGAGCAGAGCCGAGGGAATGCTTTCACGCTAATGCAAAGATCATGAAACACGTTCAACGTGTGCCAGATAACGGAGAAAAACTTACAGTATGTTCATTCGTGTAGTTTGACAACACTGTCTTGCACTTGGCCGGATCGTAGAGTGGGTCTTCGGTATAACATACTGCAGCCCACGGACGCAATGCCTGGAGCCGACCACCGAGCGTACTATTCAAGGCTGCCCAGGTAGATGCGGATGGCCAGGAAGAACTCTCGAGAGTAACATAGTTGGGGATTGCATACGGAGCTTCAAGTATTTGTTCCCGAGTTCCCGGAACAAGGTAGCCCGGGAAAGCATACGGAGCTTGTAGTATTTGCGCGAGAGATCCTACAACAAGACACAAGGAAATGAAAAAGGGTAAGGGGAACGACATGTCTATTGCCGTACATGCAATTAGGACTTGAATTGAGGACTTGTCTCGGGGGTGGCTTGCTTTGCTTTATATGCGACGAACGCCTCAGTACATCTTGTGTCACGCTGAGACGGGGGTGTGGTCGGATCGGGAATCGTTTCACAGGTATGGGGCCATATCGGTGAGTCGAAATTCCACCCAAGCTCTGTCAGGAACATTGATGAGCGGCATGATCGATTCAAAGCCAAGAAACGTCAAGAAATGATGACAGCACGCCATTACTACACGTTCCAACCCTGTAATTCGGAAAACCAAGGGAATCTGCGGGGGAAATGATTGGATGATAATGTAGTATCCTCGAGTGTAAATGGAGGTGGGAGGAAACCATGCGTGAATTAGAGAAAGCCGAACGGAACATTGTTTCCAAAGGCGTAGGCACCGCACCAGTCATGCCTTGATTTGAAAGCAGTCGCAGGATATTGGGCAGGAACTATTCTAACCTTGAGCGACGTGTTTTTCGAGTCGTTGCAATTGCATTGCGTGGACAAAGATATCCGACAACGGAGCCACCGCGGATGTAGCGCTGCTCGCCGGCCAGGCGCTTCGAGGGTAACAAGCAGAGGCCCACAAATACTCAAACATCGCGTCTCGATCCTCTATTCCCTCGACGTTATCTGCAGGGGATAATTCTCCGGACGAACGGGTAAGGAGACAAGGCCTTGGCGAGATTTATATGAAGCGAACAAAGAGGAAGAGGTCAAGAATCCCTCTGATGACAGCCCCCGCGTAGCCTCGAAAATCACCATCCAACATCCAAACTTTCGAGAAATGCATCCGCCCATGCAGGCTCCAATTGTTCGACGAATGAAAGGAGGGAAACGAGAGTGGTGAGCACTATGGTTCGATCGTAGGAACGACTAACGGAAAAGGTAGCATTCAGCAGGCCATGCAAAACTGGCGTTGTATCCGTGATCGGCAGTGTTCTCCATCATGTACCCCGGTGCGCGTTCCGAGCACACCTGACGTATTGGAGGGGTGACACAACAACAGTAACACACCGGGACATTCAACATTTTATGTCCCTCAAAATATATTTGACAATGTAATTAGATCATCAAATATAATTGATACTTATTTTGAGGCTACATAAAATCTTA
>JBBPNN010000904.1:0-14233 GCA_038090935.1 Hortiboletus campestris | reverse complement strand
TGGAGGCTTGGAGGTTCAACGACGCTGACGTCATCTCCATGTCTCCAGTTGCCAGCGACTCACGCGGCGCCCGCGTTGAGAAGCTGCCCCGTCTCTACACTGGGTTAGGACATCGATTCTGATTGTCTGTTCGATGCGGGTGTCAGGCAGACTGGTTACCTTGCACTTTTTGCCCCCACCTGGACAAGCTCGCAGCGTACCTGCCCAATTCCGCGGAGCCGCCGTCTCCCTCTCGCCCGTCCATCCCCATCTTCAGAGGTCAGTCTTCCTCTCCCCCGCCCGCCACGCTCACCACACCACACCGCAGGTTTCGCTGGCGTCCACCTCCTCCATGTCACACAGGACGCCGAAACGCCGCTCGACGTCTACCCCCCAACCACAAATACTAGGACGACGGTCTACCTCGCTCCTCATTCGGAACATGGCTTCCCCAGAGCCCGGTCTGTGTACGGCCTCATCCCGTCTCAGTAGTGCTGCTGTATCACAGCGAAAGGGACGCCTTGTCTCTCAGACATGCAGGTGGTGGTGTACTTTGGGGGATTTTACCGCGCACACACGACACGGGGGCGAACCTGCTGCGCGGGTGTAATACCGAACAACGCGTTGGTGTTCAGACTCAGCGCTACGTACTGTCGACGCACAGCTCTTTCCACCACAAGGTCAAGGTCAATGGGGTGAGGATAGCGAGGAGCTACGCGTCGTCGGGTCGTACCTGCCGGGGGACTGCTGTAGAGCGTTGAACGGAGCGATCAGATGTGGGTCAGGCACGCCGATCTCTGAGCTAACGCACACGATACAAAGATGGTGTACTTAAATAACTCGTCAAGATGTTGGTATAGCATGCGTACATGCTATATCTATGTACCCGTACTCGTCCAAGGACCCAAAGCAAGATGGAAAAACTCATCCTCGCAAGTAGGTACCAAGTCGATCGATCAAACACCACGGAACGTCCGCGACTTCGCACGTACATCGTTTCCTCCTACTGTGGGAGCACAGCTTGTGAATTTCTCGACATGAAGCTTGATCATGAAGTACTGTATGGACCATATTTGACGGTCACCAGTTAGAGAGGTAAGATGGAGTGCTGATGAACGCCTACTTGGAATAGAACAAAACCCTACATCGTCATACTAATGATGATCACGGACGCAAACCCGCCGCAATTTCCGCCTCCTAGTTCTGTACCGCCACATCTAACAAAACGCCTAGTGTCCACTATGCTCGGCGTACCCGGCCTTTAAAATGTACCTCTGTGCCATGTCAAATGAACAGAAAAGGACTATGCTCGAGAAGAACAGTCTTGAGTGGTGCCCGATACTCGAATCTGCATTCTATCAGTGGCAAGACACCTTTCGTGTCGATCCTCCTGCAAGCCAGCTCCACACCAGACTCCACCCGCCCCTGCGTGATTCGCATGAAGATGCAAAAGTGGCTCTTCTCCGGTAAGAGACAACCCTTGTCGAGGCTCCCTGCCTCAGATGATTTATCGACTTGGAAATCTACCACGCCAACCGCATAAGAATGTTCTGGTTTGAGTTCGGCTTGCGTGCTACGCGTAAAACGACCGTCTATCTTCAGGTTCCGTTCCGGGTCGATATCCATGGGATGAAGCGTGTAGTGACGGGCTAAAGGGATGACTCGCACCCGTATGACGAGTAGCTTGAGCTGAATGCCACGCTTTTGGATGGCGTAATCGTGGTCACCGTAAGGCCTAGAAATGACCCCTTGGTAGGATGCTGGGGAGCTAGGTAAGGCCAAGGAATATTGGGAACACGGCCCGGCCCAAGCAAAGAAGCTTGGGTCACCGGAGCGCTGTGCGATGGCGTCGAGTAGTCTCTGGAAAGCTCTTTCTCCCTCGCCATATGCAATGGGCATCATAATGTCGAAGATTCCGAGAAGGGAGTAAGCGATATCTTCGATACGTGTGGTTTTTCGTTTTGATGCCCATCTCATCTTCGTGGACACCATGAGATGTGATGACCTCGAATTGAAGTCTCGAATGTTGACAGAGTAGATACGTGTGACTTTGCTGATGGAACGAAGCATGAAGTCGCTGAGTTTGTCGTTGGGAAAAGGAAAGTCGCTGCCTCCTCGTACGCCCTCCGTCTCTGGACAGATCGGGCTCCAGTCCTTGCCATACATTCTGAGTCTCTCAGGCGCTAAAAGTTCCTGTAACGTCCACCCCCTCGTAAACCAGGGTTCCCGGGCAAAGTCCTTGACAGAGGAAGACTTGGCCAGGTGTATGATGCATACGAATGCATCTCTGTACCACCGGTACATCGACCGTATTGCCTCCTCCAATTCCGAGCTGCTCTCCTTGTTTATGCAGCAGGTATCTGACCACACGTACTCGCAGCCGTGCTCCTTCGCCTTTTCGCAAAAACGCTGGAGTTTCTTGTACCCCAAGCCCTCCGGAGTGGGTCGTTGGTCGTGAACCTTGCTCGACATGTCCCTGAATTCTGGCTCTTCTTCACCCCAGCGATGAGAGAATATAGCGTATTTGAGGAGCCGCTTGATGTCTTCCTACTTACGACCTAGATCAAGATCCGGAAAGCGCAAATAGGAAACACGATGAATGACCTTGCAATTTTTCCTCAACTGCGCTTCACCTGCGTACTCCATCGTATCCCTCGCCTTCTCTAAATCAACACTTATGGTGTCCAGGAGTGACTGGAAATTCTTCCAGAGTTCCGATCGGTTGTAGAGCCTCATATCACTGATACGGACGAGGTATTGCGGCAAGTCATTGTAGACACATTCGTCATAGCACTCGAGGTGCAGTTTGTGCAGTGACGATCTGGATAAGAGGCTATCGATGTCTTCCGATCCGACGGGTTCTGGCTCCTCCGATGGGAAATACGGCTGAGGTGATGACGGTCGTGTACCACCAGGCAGCCTACGGCTCATACCGGATGCGTGGCAATCGGTGGGGTGCAGTCTGATGGTGAGGTGATAAGTTCAGCTATCTGAAATATCACCTTGGACGTTCCAGAACTTGACCCGCTTCGGCATAGAGCACGTGCAGCCTGGTCATATAGGATTCCTTTCGTAGGTTTTTCCCTTACACAGTGCGGCGACACGACGCTTGCCAAAAAGTTATGTGCGTTGGTGGGGGTTGAAAATTTGAAACTTGAGGTGAATTGTCTGGTCTCAATGATGAAAGCAACTTGTAAATTTGCTGATGCTTTTGACGTGGAATGCGCAGACACGGCGGTACAGAACGTCAAGTTTGGCAGTAAAAACCATTGAGTAATACGACCGAAAGCGGTATACCCCTGAGGCCTGAAGAGTACTTCCAGAGGGGTATCCGTCCCCGTTCGCCTACTGCGTCAACATCAACGAGCATCCATTTTCGACAATTAATAAAGTCATAGTACCGCAATGTGGAGCTTCTAAGGGAACAAATCTGATGCAATTTCGATCTGATAGAGGCGTAAAGAAACAAATTACAAAGGAATTGTCTAGTAGGGAGAGTTCCGTTGGTACTAACGACTGTAAGTAGTTTAGTGCGTTGCTCTCAAGGTAAACATAAGTTACCTAAAGCGCACCGACCAGTCCAGCAAGAGTCTGCAAATCATCGAAAGAAGCATCATCATGAGTTGTGTGGTGCCAAGGAATAAGTGGAGATAGTTCGAGTTGACCGTCGTCCTCCTTGCTGCCATATCGCCAGTGTGGACCGATTACGCCAATCCAATATAGCTTCCCGCGTGCAGTCTGAGAGAATGCGGAATTCGCTTGCTTGCAGAGTTGCATAAACAGCCGCTCTACGCTGTTTGGCCAGTGCTGACTGTTCTTGACTTCCACAATAAGAACAAGTTGGAAATTAGGATCCCCGGGCTTTGTGGCTCGCGAAACCTCGATGATGAAATCTGGGATCGTAGACTCGTTATCATCTTCATCAACAAGCTTGCGTTGAGGAGTGACCTGAAAGCCGTCGGAAGCAGGGAACAGGGTGGTAAGGATAGTGGTCCAAGGCCCATACCACACGCTCTCGATCGGCGCGGTATGAGTGGTGTAGTATTGCAATACTTGGCAAGTAAGGGTGGGAAAAGGCATCTGGCTAGACGTCCTTGGAATCTGGGCCCGAGAGATAATGGTAGGCTTACTTGCAAGATGCAACTTTAACAGGGAGATAACACAGCAACGGACAGTGGTGGCCCGGGAGCGAATATATGCACGTCAAAACGGTTGACTGATGAATGGTATTCGGTCACGTGTGACGCAAGCTCTCTGTTATCAATCGTCAGCTGTTGGGTACGTCGGCTGCTATCTCCTCAGTCCTCGCTGATGTTTCCCATTCCCAGCAACAGTGATTGTATGTCGTTTCCTCCTCTCACCTGTAAAGTGTTGGAGGACTATTCAACCCATCCGCCTAAGAACCAAGATCTTTGGCTCGGACCCTGGTTGACCATTTTGACGCTCCTGTTTCCACCTGCTGACAACTATCTCGTGAGCCCACAAATCAAGACCTATTCCGAGAAGGATGCGGCCAAAGGTCTTCCCGATCTCATCCTCGAGGTCTCGAAACCAGCCGACCAGCCTTTTTTTGCCCTTCGAACAATTCTCATTGTCGAAATAAAAAATACCCACCACTGGCCGAGTGGAGTGGACCACATCATGCATCGAATCGATGTCGATACTGGGTACGAGTTCTCAAAAACAGCTGTTGACAAGTTGTATTGGATTGCGGTTATTGGTCCTCATTGGCTGTATGGTGTCCGGGAAGAAGATGAACGTAAGGGAAGACCGCTTATTGACTGGCATCATTCAGTCCACGAAGCAGATTCCTTTGCCGATTTTCAGGCCCTTGCTACGCTCGTCCGCGCTCTCTAGGCAGTGAGTGACACCACGGCTACTTGGTTCCCGCACTAGCTCACAATCTCATTTCTGTTTACAGTGGTGATTGTAAGGCTACCGCTTTACGACGAGGATGACATATTTAGTTTTCGATCACCTATTTCTTTGACTCCGGACGATTTTTCCGGCTCTAGCTTATTTTTCCTGTACTTCGTTTTCCCTCAGTACACACTTCGGCCCATGAGAAGAATGCGATCGCTGTATGCCTTGTAGGGTACGAAACACGAAACGACAACTCCAGGTTGGCGTACCAGGTCTCTGGAAGGCCATTGTTCGACCGATCCCTCGCCCACAAGGCGCAGAATACAGTGGCATGGCTTTTCCTGGGCTTGCTCTGCAACGGGAGTTGGAAATCGTCCGGCCAGGAGAGCTCCTACTCGTCAACATTCAGTTTTAATTGGTTATAATAGTGTTCTGTTCCCGTTCTTGAGGTTCTTTGTGTGGCACTTGGCGCTTTTGGCGTAGGCGGCGTTTTGGAAGGGGTGCGGGAGATGGAGGAAGGTGAGCTATTCGGCGAGCCCACTCACAACCCGAGCGTGCGAGGACTGTCGTCTTGGTTTTTATACCAATTCCGCAATATTGACGAGCGGACGAAGGCGGTAGGATTCCTTGGACAGCGTGGGTATTGTCAATTTGTCACTGGGAAAGGGTGCTCGCTCGTGTGAGAGTGGGATGAGCGAGCACATGCGCACGCAGACACGATGTGTGCGTGCGAGTGAAAGCAAGAGCGGGTGCCAGCATGAGGGTCCCTTCCTCGTACCCGTGCAGGTGACCACCAACAGGCCCAAAAATAGGCGCGGATCACGAGTCACGCGCACGAGTCGTGTCTATGGGTCACAAAAGAACCACTCCCACCCGTACTCGTGCTGATCTCTTTGAAACAGGGTACACGATACTCCATGACGGGGCTCAGACGATAGCTTTTCTAGGTGCTTCAGTTCACACCTTATTGAAATGTCGGGGTGCCCACACTGGCCCTAAATGCCTCCTGCTAGTATTTATACCAGTGGAAAGGAACTGATGAGCTGTATCAGCGACAGTCCGGGTTTGTGTTTGCCAGGACAACCCACCTTTTCCTTTCCACATACAGTTCCACATCGCACGCTTTCATCTCCCTCGCTCCAACTCTTCAACATTCAGGATGGCAGAATGTCCTAGCGTAAGGGAGCTGATAGCAAAGGTGAAGTCCTTGACGAGGCAAACAGACGGGACGTTCCAGACAGCCTGGAGCGATTCCTTCCCCGACGCATACCACTGTTGCGAACAAGGTGGATATATCTACGTCGGTATGCGGCTGCTAGTGCCAGTCACCACACGTAACTTCCTAACCAACGTTCACAGACTTCCCTGTACCCACCACGTTGACGAGGTGCTTCGTAACTCGTGCGCCACCAGGGGCAACGATGAATCAGAGAACGACAGGACCGAACGCTTCCATCGATCTCAACAGTCCAGGTATCGCGCAGAATAATGTCATCCTCGGTGAGAGCAACAAGACATGAGCTGGAGTAGTTTCTAATGGTCCCGCGCAGTGGCAAACTTTCATACCCATCCTCTTTCACAGGATGTCGGTGGCGATCCTCAACCCTCTAGAGCAGATATGACCAATGCTTTCGCGAGAGGTGTTCCTGGAATCGTCATCTCGCGCCCTGGAGTCTGGTCTTACGGTCCCGAAAGGCGCGAGAGTACTACGAACCCAAAGGGGTACCCTGGCCCAATTGAGCCCGTAGTGTATAATCCCGCTCTGGTGCAAGACCAGCCGCCTCCGTGGAAAGTCAGTAACCAGTGGCCAGAAGGCACAGGCGCATTGGTTCAAGCCGAGCTGTCAAGCGCTAATGAACGGGTTGAAGAAAATGGCGATGTTATTGTTTTAGAATGGTCTTCGGACGGGGTTCATTATGGCGAGCGATTGATAGAAAACTGAAGTACTGACGAGTAAAAATTCAGAGAGCATAGAGAGTCTGGGAGACAGATGGTCGGAAGCGTTTGGTTTCACCTTGGCCTTACCTTTACTCTTCCTATCTTCTACTGTTTCTGACTATCCGGTTCGGCTTCTTCATGCGGTTGTCCAATGTCATCGAGACATTGTTCGTCAACCATGTGCCCCTATATACGTCATCAGCAACACACTTTACCCCAAGTAGGCATGTACATTATCGGTGAGAGTACACAAAACGACACATTGTACATTGTACCCCCTGCTAGTCAATACAATGACAGAGCTACCTATTGCCACCGATCGTCAGCGCGACCAAATTCTCCCCAGATTCTAAGATCTTTCAGCCTCTATTTAGATAAAATAAAATCACCTTATACCCCGCCGGCAAAACGTGAGTTTCAGCGGTAATCGCACAGTTAAAGGTCTGCCCATCCCGCACCCAGCCCTTCCCAGGCATCCCACTTCCGACCACCGAGCCACCTCGTGATGCGCTGTCGATCGCGCCGTTCCTGCCCTTGCGCATCAACCTCGATGTCCTCGAGGACCCCCTCCCCAGCAGCCCCACCCTCCCCGTCCTTCCGTCCAAACGCCAACACAGCCCACCCAATCACGATCATCCCCGGTGGTCGTTGCTCCCCAACACCCGCCAGCGCACACTCCACATCCTCGAGCGTCGACACGAGGACCCTCTGGTCTGGCATCGAGCCGCGCTCAATGATCGCGATCGGAAGATACGCCGGGAAAGCAGGGCCATCGCGTCGTCCCCCGTGTTCGGTCGTCACGAGTGCGCGTACAACCTCGCCCAGCCGCGCGACGCCCATGAGCACGAGCACGGTGCGTGCGCGGTCGTAGCCTGGGAGAGAGACCACCTTGCCTTGGCGCCCGACGCCGGTACAAACGACAAAGGACTCGGCAACGCCACGGTGCGTCACTGGGATTCCGGCGCATGCGGGTGCAGCGAGCGCGGAGGAGAGTCCTGGAAGGACGAGTGGGGAGTAGCCGTGTGCACGGAAGTAGGCGAGTTCCTCGCCGGCGCGGGCGTACACTATCGGATCGCCTTGTTTCAACTGGATTGATCGTATATAGCGAGTCGAACGAGAGGCGGGTTACGATAGAGAAACAGATATGTTAGTACGAAAGGAAGCTCGTAGCGATATCAACACGCACCCTGACAACGGTCAGACCGCGATTAGCAGCCTCTACGGCTGCCTCCATCATTTCCGACTGTGCACCGTCCGCATTCCCAGGGAATTTGCGCGCAATGCGCACCTCGACGTGCGGCGGAATGAGCTCGAGGACAGGCGCTGGAACGAGCTTATCAGAGAGTACGATGTCAGCGAGTTTCGTCAGTGCCGTGTGCGTCGCGAGTGTGAGAAGAGAGGGATGGCCTGGTCCAGAACCAGCGAGAAGGATCCGGCCCTTGGTGTGCTTGGGATGGGAAAGGGTGAGGTCGATCCCGTGCTGTGATTTCTTCTCGTCCGCTGAGAGGATGAGGGAGCTTCCTTCATGTGCGACCCCGCCGTCCAGAATCTCCTTCATCTCGCGTTCTGTCATCGCCGCAAGCCGCGAGATGGGCCAGTACTCGCTGACCTGGACGACCCACCTCATCTGTCGTCTGGCAGCTTCAATACTGCTTTCCTCTGTGGTGGAATCACCTGGTAATCTAATGGGGACCGGACTGTTTGGGGTCGTCACAGTGCAGTCCTCGCCTCCTTCACCGTCTGCTGGGCCTTCGTTCTCCCTGGCTAACTTCCCCGCCATCTTTCTGAGCTGTCCAACTTTGGTCACGGCGGCTCCGACGTCCTTGGATAACCCAGCAACAATTTCCCTCCGCACCCGGCCCCCAAGCCTGCATCCTTCTCTGTTCGTAGTGACACCGATCTGTAGGGGAGTCTTGGACGACGAAACGGGGTCTATGAAGCGGTGTGTTGCCGTAAAGGAAAAGTCACAGAACTCTGGCATGTCAGTGACGTTGACGGGAATATGGTGAGCGCGGCATAACCTCGCGAGATGGATCGCACGGAGGCGTGCAATAGAGGCAAAAGGCGAGGTTGACGTGGTGTCGGTGACACATACGAGAGACACGGAGGTATTCGTAAGGTAGCGATCCAAGGCTGCCACGTCCCGGCTTGTTCCTGAGGTGTCGGTGTCCACGGAACCTGCAGAGGACTCGGGAACGGGGAGATGGTCCCAGTCGATTACCTCGAGCTGGCCGTGCCCTGCTCTCCATCTGAGCTCCTCGCAAACCGCCCAAAGACCGCCGTTCACGAGGACCTTGACGACGGCGTCTGCTTCGAGGGAGGCATAGGCTCTGCTTGCTGCGAGTGCATCACCTCCAACGATGAGAACGGACTTGGTGTGCATCCTGAACGAGAGAATGAGAGAGGCCCCGCCTGTGGGTGGTGGAAATGGGTCCATGTCGGTGGTTGAACTTGACAAGCATTCTCCTGCTTTTTTATCTCAGGCCTGTCCGAGTCCCCACAAAACGTTCCTGCCAAGCGTGATAACACTGAGCAATGTATGGATTACGTCAGCAGGGAAGAACCCTTTCGGAGGATGCTCAGGCGCAAGTATCACTCATTTGGAGCTGCACTGCGTCCATGCAGCTCGTCGATAACGATATCGTGAGCGATCTCCAAGTAAGATGCGATATTGATTCAACGTCGTTACAGTTTCTCAAACAACTCACTGCGTTGTTTGAGTCGACAAAAGACAAGGGGACGATATGGCTGACGCACAAACGATGTACGTGGACTTACTCTTCATTCGTTCTACCTTCCCAAGGGCTCATCGTTGCGTACGCAGTGACTCATGATGGCGAAGACGCCACGATGGACGATACGGACCCAGAGAGCGAGAAAGAGTACCCATGTCTGATCCGTGTCACAAACGGCAAAAAGGCCAACTTCTCTACGCACGTAGGTCCCTTGTTCACATCGCAATCCTGCATATCCTGATCTCATCCGCCATCGACTTCTTCCCGTCTTTCGCCCTACTCCCTCTTTTCGTGCTACATGTGTCATAATTACGATCACACGATGATCATCCTAGGTCACCCCTTCCGATCTTCCGAAATTCCACGCCGCCTACGGTGGCCTCCTCAAAGCGTCCTTCACGACGCTCCGAAAACGGGACAAAAAGCGCGAAAAACAACGCGCGGAACAGCTTGCAAAACGAAAACAACGCATGGCAGAACCAGTCGTCGTCGATGGACCCAAGCGCGGGAACGGCCGGCGGAAGCGGCAGAGAAAGGTGAAGGCAGCGATAAGGCAGGAGCAGGCAAAGGAGCGGGTGGCGAAACGGGAGGAGGAGAGGGCGAAGGCGCAGAGATCGGGGTCGTGATCAGAGCTCGGGCATGGTGTCGGCGTGGTCGCACTTTGATCCCGGGCGTGATACAAACTCGGTGGACATATAGACCTGATGTTTGTAAGACAGGACCCCCGCAAGAATAGTCACTTTAATATCGTAGGGAGTAACCGGCGTGCAATTTTTCGTCGGAGACCCACTATGCTCCGCATCATACACAGGTAGATTTGCGCATAGAATCCGCCTTTTCAGACTGAATCAGCACTACACGTCACGAGATGGCTAGAGAGCGTGTATAAGACAAACGGTCGTAGGACGTGCCCCATAATCCTTCTTGCATTCTATCATCGGTAAAATACCTCCTGTATCCAATTGCAGGCTGGGCTGCCCAAAAGTGCTCGGCAACGACACCGGAGGAGGCTTTATCAACATGCAAAAGTACCGCTTTCCTGCAAAAAGAAAACCATTGTCGTCTTCATTATCACCGCGACGGGACCGTCGATCGAAGTTGACTACTCCGAGTGTACAACTCTCTCCTGAAAAGACATTGGGGCGGCGCGAGAGCCGACTCAATACAGTCATCATCCGCGAGAGATTTGCGTCGAGAGGCTGGAGCGTGTAGTGATGGTCCGAATGATGCACTTGCATCTGTATCAGAAGCAGATCGACTTGAACACCGAGTTTCTGGATAGTGTAGCCACGGTCACCACCACTGAGTGCAGTGACTCTCGTTCCAAAAGACGAAGGTGAAGAGGGCAATGCAAGGGAATAGTTCGAACACGACCCCGCCCACACGAAGAAAGTTGGATCCTGAGAATACTGTGCGATGACTTTGAGTAATCTGTGGAATGCCATCTTTCCCTCGCCATATGCGATCGGCATCGAGACGTTGAAGATCCCGAGGAGGGAATAGGCAATATCTTCCGCCCGAGTGGTCTTGCGCTTGGATGCCCATCTCATCTTCTCCGACAATGAGACTTCCATTGCTTTGAACTCTCGAACATACTCTGCGTCGATCCCAGTGACTTTGCTGATGGCATCTAGCATGTGGATACTTCGTTTGTCGTTGGGAAGATGGTTGGATGGAGAATGCGACTGTGGGTATCGCAGATCTTGGTAGGATAAAGTCAAGGTATCTTCTTCCTCCTTGGGGCAGATCGGAGTCCAGTCTTTGCCATACATCCTCAGATTCCTGGATGCCAGAAGCTCCTGTAAAGTCGCAAACCAGGGTTCCTTTCGGAAGTCCTCGACAGAGGAAGACACGGCTAGATAGACGATGCATACGAAGGCATCCTGGTACCACCGATACATCGACCGGATCGCTTCTTCTAATTCTGCGCTGCTCTCCTTATTGATGCAGCACGTATCTGTCCACACGTACTCGCAGCCGTACTCCTTGGCTTTCTCGCAGAAGCGGAGGAGCTTCTCGTAGCCCGGGCCATCTGGACGGGACTTGTCACCGTAGATCTTGCTCGACATGTCCCTGAACACGGGCTCTCTACTCCCCCACCGATGAGAAAATATGGCGAATTTGAGGAGGCGCTTGATGTGATTCTGTGGAGTGGATCAGATTTCTGGGAAGGGGTGCACAGCAGAAGACAGGCAACCTTGCACAGCAGCCTTACGTCCCACTCCCATCCCCGTCTTCCCACTTTGCTCTTCGCCTTCTCTACATCGATAGACATGGTGTCTACGAGAGGGCGGAAATTTTCCCAGAGCTCGTCCCGGCTGTAGAGCCTCATATCGCTGATGCGAACGAGGTACTGCGGCAAGTCGTTGTAAACACATTCATCCAAGTACTCCAGACATATCTCGCGCAACCTCGACTCGGATAAGACTTGAGACCAGGAAGACATGGGTGGATTTGGTACGGACAGATGGAAACCGAGGAACGCCACACCTTTTAACTTTGTCCAGCTTAACCGCCTCGCCATAGCCACGGGCTCAAAATTCCGATCCACAGGAATGACATAGGTAGTTCAAGACCATATCTATTTTTAATGCTTGTGCCGTCTTCGGCTGCGGTGCACTTCCAAATGACTGGGCCTTCGAAGCTGCTCAAGTTTCATGGCAATCCTTGCTCCTGTTTGATGGAAAATGTTAGTGAAAATGGTTCAAGCTGTGACAGCGTTGTGTGTGACAAATGACATGGTCATCTCACGTGATTTGTGACGGTTCGCGTACTTTGTCAATTATCAGCGCTCGCTCTCAACGACGACGTTCTCCTCGTGCCCGCGATGCCCCCACGACGGTCTTCTCGCACACACACATCGGACGCGCAACCGACATCAGCAGGATCGAGCTCAACGCCCTCAGACGCCACCACCGGCAAGCGGAAGCGCGGCCAGTCGGTTGCAGCAGACGAGGCAGACGTCGAGCCAGAAAACGTGATTCAGTCGACATCAAGGTCCAAACCTCCATCATCGTCCTCGCGTACACGTGCCAAGCCTGCTTCCACGGCGTCGACGTCAAAGGGACACGCGAGAGGGAGCAGGGCTTCTACAAGGGCAAAGGGAGCAGAAGTGCTGAAGGAGGTCCCTGAGGTAGAAGAGGACGCGGATGCGGATGTAGGGGGAGAGGATGAAGAGCAGGAACGGGGCGATGATGTGGACGAACGCGGGTACGAGGCGCCTCCTGCTCGGAAGAAATCACGCACGTCTGTCGAGGACGACGAAGGACACCGCGAGGAGGAGGCGGCGGTACGGAAACCTTCAAGGAAAAGTAGATCCCGCCAGGTGGTCGAGGAAGAGGAAGAAACGGACCCCCAACCGGCACCCAAGACTCGACGCTCCTCGGCCAAGCCCCCGTCCTCGAAAACTACAAAGACCGCCCGCTCATCTCGCAGACGCATGAGGCTCGAGAGCGATGTCGAAGAAGAGGAACAAGAAGAAGAACAAGCAAAGAAGGAGGATGAAGAAGACGTTATCCCAATTTCTGACGACGAAGACGCCCTCCCAGTGGAGGGAGGTGGAGGTCGCAAAGCAGCCTCTGGTAAACCCGTTCCCAAGCAGTCGCAGCCCACCCGAAAACCTTCTTCCAAACCTCCCAAGAACGCCAAAACGTCGAAACAAGAGGATGAAGAAGAGGATACTCCCTCTACGCCGCGAACGCGCAAGACAGCCCCTGTCACACCCCGTAAAGATCCCACGCCTGAACAACAAGCTACGGCGGACGCGAAAGAGGATGACCTAGATGGCTTTGATCAAGAGTACAAAGCTTCTCCGCGCCGTACAAAACGACAAGATACTAACAAGAATAGTTCACCAAGTCAGGCGAACCAGACCCCAAAACGCGCGCTCCCGGCCGCAGAAGAGGAAGAGCGATCACTTTTAGAACCTAGAGTTAGACCCCAAATTCAGTCGCAACCGTCTGTGGAAGAAGTCAAGGTGCCAAAAACTCGATTGGTCATCCACAAAATGGTGTTAGTTAACTTTAAGAGCTATGCGGGAAGACAGGAGATCGGGCCCTTCCACAAGGTACGTCAGGACGTTCGGATTCGGGGTATTCATCCTCACCATGTTCGTGGCCAGTCTTTCTCGTCCATCGTTGGTCCAAATGGCTCAGGCAAATCGAACACGATCGATGCGTTGTTGTTCGTGTTCGGATACCGTGCATCGAAAATGCGTCAAGGTAAACTCTCAGAGTTGATCCATAACTCGGCCCGATTCCCCGATCTCGACGACTGCAGTGTTGAGGTGCACTTCCGGGAAATCATTGATTTAGTAAGGATTTTTCTTCAGATCCCGTTCTGTATTTCCTCACGTGCGCCCCATAGCCTGGTCCCGACGCATACAAAGTAGTACCAAACTCCCAACTGGTTGTGGCGCGGATAGCATACAAGAGCAACTCGAGCAAATATACAATCAATGGGCGCGCCAGCAACTTTACGGATGTACAGACACTCCTCAAAGGTCGGGGAATCGATCTCGATCATAAACGGTTCCTCATCCTGCAGGTAATTTCACTCGCAAAGACTCCCCGCCTTCTCTCCTGTTCGCAACTGACCTTCGATATCTGTCTGCCAGGGTGAAGTCGAGTCGATTGCGCAGATGAAGCCAAAGGCTCAGAACGAGCACGAAGATGGGTTGCTCGAGTACCTTGAAGACATCATTGGTACCTCTTCATACA
>JBBPNN010000903.1:0-14248 GCA_038090935.1 Hortiboletus campestris | reverse complement strand
AGATAAGAATAGCTTATCTAATAATGGTGAGTAATATGGATAGCATAAAAGATAAGGTCATAGACCATTCTAGAATCTGGTATCAGGAATGAATATTAAAATATGAAATACCAGAATTCTCAACACAGTTATGGTTCATCTTGTTTGACATGTCCGAGAAGCATTGTCTTATTTTTTCCACCCCCAGACTTTCCCTGGTTGCTGCAGCACATCGTTCCTTTATGGCCAGGTGCCAAGCACCATGATTTCCACCACATGGCATTCACCAACAACTACTTGACCTTTTTCCAGTGGTGTGATTGCCTGTTTGGCATGGATGACAAGTATTGTGACTACCGTTGACGTATTGCTGCAAGCAAGGTTGCGATGAAGGGCAAGAGCAAGGCCAAGCAGGAGGCTGTTGAGCATCAGCTTATTGCTGAGATCGAAGCAGAGGGTCAGCATGCAGAGGCTATCACTGAGGGGTCCGTTTTGGACAAGACAGTCAAGGTGCAATAGCCTTAGATGAACTATGGCGTTGAAGGACCAGTGGTTCACATGGACTAATCCAGGATGACAATCGGGAATATATCTTGAAGGTGTGAGGGGGTTCAATAAATGCTGAACAACTTGAAGGGTGGGCTTATTGGGTGATGGGCCGTACGAGGGTCTTGGGTGGTTGGCGACCATCATCAACTGAATGCAGCGAGTGAAGCTGAAATGTTTCTGCAAAACCATTGTATACTTGAGATGTGAAATACATGAAAACTGGATCTAAGCACTACCATCATGGTCTCAAGGGAATACCCACTTCTCCAAGTTGATGGCACTCAAATTGGCTATGATGTACTGCATGATTGTAAATGCAGTACCTGTCTTGATTCCCAGCCATTCTTCTAGATGAGAAGGCTGAACAACTGGTGGGCTGAGTTGAGATAACTGAGTGAACCCATTATCCTTCAAAATATCCCCAAGTGGCACAAACATAACCTTATCTATGTTGTGTTGGTCGTGGCGATCAAGGAATCTGAACCAGGAAGTGATTTCTGGGATTTTAGATATGTCAACATTGATTCGAAATGGAGACAAAGAATGTGTGTTATTACCAGATGAAGTTGCACCCTAAGACATGGGTAATACACTTTGATCTTGCTGTGAGCCTTGCTAAGAGCCACAGCCTTCCAGTCTGCCACCAGAACCGGATCCAGGTGGGTACCTGGCAGCCTGAAAGCCTTGGTACCCAGGGGAATTCCATGGTGGATATACAAAAACCTGAGGGGGGGGGCTGAACATAGCTGCCATATGGTCCACTTGGCCACGAGAATCCCATTTGGCCCATTGGGTGGCCGAAATCTGGCTGCTGGCCACTGAAAGCAACATTGGGTGTGATATAAGTTCGAGGCTTTGCATCATGGAAGTGGATTGAAGAGGGCTTGTCATCAACTGTTGCCATTCCGCCAATTATTTCCACTGCCCACAATGTTATGTTACCATGGGTAAGTGAGTAGCAGACACTACCCCCTGCTGGGAAATAGCAATAGGTTGGGCTTTTGGGTCCTTTCAAATGCCTCCAGCACATCCAACATTCTTGCAGCTTTTTGATCATCTCTTCGTGCTCATTTATTCCATTGAGGGTGTTGGATGACACCACATTTGGGCCTTTTGCTTTTCCACCTGCTGCTGTTCATGCATTCATATACTAATCATGGGGGAATTGTTAGTAGCTTGAATATATAAATGATGATACTACATACAACAGTGCACCTGTCACCGGAACTTCCCACATTGCCACTGCCTTGGCCATCTTGAACATCGTGACTGATGGCTTCGAAATATACAGTGATCTTTTTGATGGGGCATGTTGAGGGCTTTCCATTGGTAAGGTGCTGTGGTACGATGAGTGCTTGTAACTGAGCCTTGAAGAGATCAAGCTCATTGCCAGTCTGAATGGAAGTAGCACCATCTTTCTGCTTGTCAGAATCCAGCCGGTACCATAGAACAACACAATCAGGAAAGAGTTTGAGTTTCTCAGTGTCATATCCATGACACTCTAAGTTCATCTCCGGCCCTCCAGGCACATCTCCGCTCTTCCACAAGCAATCTCTGGTGTTATCTTGCCAACTCTGTATCACCTGACCTCTGGACCTTCTCTCTGTTTCTCCGTCCCCTCTGTACCTTCAATTACGATACTCTTTGTTCTACTTTAGCATTAGTCTCACTCCTTAGATACCTCTGTGCTGTGTGCACCACTCCAGCATTCATTCCTCCGGTGTGCAGTTCAGGTTACATTACCTCCTGTCCTCCATCTCTGTAATCTGTTAATAATCCTATGTTGCTCACTCCGTATATAAACACTTAGATACCCTCTGTACATTAGCTTGATTATCAACTTGGATAGCTCCTGTCTATTCTTCCTTCATTACCTTCACCCTCCAAAATCTGGAACAACCATATGAACAGTAAGGGCGCAGCACATACACTGAAGCCAAGTTCCTTTTGACCAGATGAACCTCCGGAGTTCCGGAGTTGTCACCAGGAGTTGCACAGTCCTAACAGTATAATCAAGCTCCCACTTGCTGATTCGTACTCATCAGTTTTCAAGACTCATCCGACAACAGATCCTCATACCAAGGGGTAAACCCCTCCGACCTCATGAATCCCTCAGTACCCTCCATACCCTCCGCACCCTCTGTTATGACATCTGCCTCTTCCCGTTATGACTACCTCAGTGTCTTCTCTAGTCACCATCATCAACCAGTAGTTGCCAGTGACCACCAGTTCCGTGGTTTCTTCCCTTGCCATCCTGCCTCCTCCACATCTCAGTCACGACCTCCACAACCTCTGACTCTGTGAGTTGTACTCTGGAGTAGGAGTGGTCGTTCCTCTGTCACTCCTAGTCAGTGCTCCAGTTGAGCATGGGACCAGCCCCCTCTGTCAAATGGCACCTCCGATAGTGACTCTGACGTCTCCGACTCAGAAGACCAGGACACTCCAGTCCTCACCCTCCTTACCCACGCAGTCGGGACCTAGCCAAGTCCGCTGGCTGCACTCCCTCCACCTCTGACTCCAGTCAAAGAATCAAGGTCCGTGTCCTGGACCAGTTTGATGGCTTGGAACCCTGCAAGCTCTGCACCTTCTTGATTCAGTGCGAGCTTTGCTTCCAGGACCATCCAAGAGCCTTCAGAATCAACTGCACCAAGGTCATTTTCACCCAATCATACCTCAAGGGTATGGCTCTAGAATGGTTTGAGCCCGACCTCCTCTTCTCCGAACCCTCCACATTCCGTCCCCTCTGGATGGACAGTTACTCCAAGTTCATTCTGGAACTCAGGATGAACTTCGGTCCCCATAACCCCATCAGTGATGCAGAGCATCAACTCCACCACCTGTCTATGACAGACAATCAACGCATGAACAAGTATGTGGTTGAGTTCAACCGCATAGCTTGCCAAGTCCACGGTTACAGAGATGGTGCACTCCAGCACCTCTTCTACCAAGGACTTCTGGACCATATCAAAGATGAGATATCCCGTATTGGCAAACCCTCTGCCCTCTCAGATATGCGAACCCTCACGCAGCTCATTGATGCGCGCTATTGGGAATGTCAGTCTGAACTCTCTCATACCTCCCCTGCCAGTACACCTCAGTCACCTCCAGTCTCGTCCTCATCCACCACCACACCCTCCAGCTGTGCATCCACCTCTAACTCTCATGACCCCACCTCCGATTCTGACACCCCAGACCCACACTCTTTACCCCCCTCCAACTCCAACTCCAACTCCAACTCCTCCGATGACTCCTCTTCCGAGGAATCTGACCCTCTGTCTTCCCTAGAATCAGATGGCAAGTGCTCTGATACCTAGTCAGACACCTTTCACTGCACTCTGGGTGGGCGCTGTTGTCCATTGTGCGCTGATAAGTTCCAGCTCAGCACTACCGCTGTGAACTCCCACTCCTTTCTCCTCCAACTCTCCTGTGTCTCGATGGCACATCCTCTGTTACCTCCGTACTCCTGTCCTCCGCTCTGCGCCTAGATGGTGCTCCGTCCATCCCCTCTGGTTAGTTCTATGAACTCTGGAATTACCCCTCTCCGCATCTCTGAACCAGTAATCACTCTGTCGACCTCCATGTCACCTCTGTTGGAAGCCTCTATCTCTTGTTTTAGGAATCCTCTGACTTGCCCGCTTACACTCCATTGAGCAGTAGGGTAGAGCAGTATATTATTCCATTCACCTGACATACTTGCCAGCATCTTTTGGGCTCTCCTCCACAGCCTCCAGCTTTTGTCCTCCGGCTGACCTCCACCACCCCAATACTGTGTTCTCCGTCCCCTCCCCACACTCCTTCCCTCCACTGCTCCAACTCCATGGATGCGCCTCCCTGAAGCCTTAGCTTTGGACACCGATTTCTTCAGGAAGAACTCCATGTGACCTGCCCCCCATTCCTCCAATATCTGCCTTCAGAACTTTCAAGAACATGATCCGCAAGGACTTTCTCGATCTCTGCCCCCTTTTCCTCCACCCCTACTGTCTACCCTCTAGAGGACTCTGGGAAGTCCTCCCTAAGAGGGAAATAGGGACTCTGCTCCCCAACTCCAGCCTTTGACTGTTGCATTTCGCAACATCTCCGAGACAATGTATCTACTGCGTCTACCCTACTCCTTACTCCTCTGATCCTCCCTCTGTTTCTCTGCCTCTTCGTCATCCTCTCTGACTCCTCCACTCCCGGCCTCCGGCACTTTGCCTTGGCCTCCCGGCACAGCACACACAATGTCAATTTGCCAGGACCGAGTTTGCACTCGAGGTCCTGGCCTTTGCATTGAATGCACCTTGGTACCTCTGATGGTGCCCGTGCCTTCTCCTTCCCCTTCTCCAACACTCCTGCATGCTGTTGCTCTGCCACCTGCTCTGCCTGCTTGGTCAGCCAGCACCCCCTCCAACCTCCAAGGAGACTCATCTGTCTCTTTGCAGCAGCCTCTGCTGTTTCCTCCGCCTTGCACCTCCTTGCCTCCTCCACTGCCCTGCACGTTGCCTCCTTCGCCTTGTGTGCTGCCTCTGCCTCTGCTTTCCTCTGTTCCTCCTCCACCTTCCTTGCTTTGACCCTCTGCTGCCACTCCACATACTTTGCCGCACACAAGTCCTCATTGTCGTTGTCGTCCTTCACAAGTCAGGCGTCTGGCCAGTTCTTGATGTTGTCAATGTTGGACATGGTAGTGGTAGAGGTTTAAGAAGCAAGAAGTGAACTCCCTCGGACTTTATAGTCCAAATCAGCACTCCGACCTCCAACACGAACTCCACACCCTCCACCTCCGCATTGTCCTCCTATGGCCCTCAGGGATTCGGGCCTAAGAGGGGGATACTGTCATATCCATGACACTCTAAGTGCCCTTCAGGTACATCTCCCCTCTTCCACGAGCAATCTCTGGCATTATCTCGCCAACTCTGTATCACCTGACCTCCAGACCTTCTCTCTGTTTCTCCATCCCCTCTGTACCTTCAATTACGATACTCTTTGTTCTACTTTAGCATTAGTCTCACTCCTTAGATACCTCTGTGCTGTGTGCACCACTCCAGCATTCATCCCTCCGGTGTGCAGTTCAGGTTACATTACCTCCTGTCCTCCATCTCTGTAATCTGTTAATAATCCTATGTTTCTCACTCTGTATATAAATTCTTAGATACCCTCTGTACATTAGCTTTATTATCAACTTGGATAGCTCCTGTCTATTCTTCCTTCATTACCTTTGCCCTCCGAAATCTGGGACAACCATACGAACAGTAAGGGCGCAGCACATACACTGAAGCCAAGTCCCTTTTGACCAGATGAACCTCCGGAGTTCTGGAGTTGTCACCAGGAGTTGCACAGTTCTAACAGAGATTTATCTTTGCCCACTGCCATTGTATGGGTTCAGTCTGACAACGAAGCCGCTGGGATGTGGACATTCAAGTCCAAGGGCTACCATACCATGTGCAAGCAGTGCATTTGGCAGGCTTAGCTGTATACCACATGCTATACTGCGACAGGTCTCAAGATTTGTATTGACTATCAACAAGAGAAAGAATTGATTGACAAGAAAAAGACTATACTACTACTGGACATAATCAAACATATGTATCCACAGTGAGAGTACCACCCGTAGGCATCATCTGGTGTGATTGTACACGATGCACACACAAAAGTGAGATATATTTCTTTGTCTTCCAATTGAGTCATCACCAATCGTGTATAATCACCATTTCTGCGCAAGTGGTATTTCATTGCTGAGAATGCAAGTTCAATAGAATTGAAGTCTGGGGAGTATGGTGGAAGAAATTCACATTGCATTCCACTGTGTGATAATAAGATGGCATGACTATGGCAGTATGCAATACAACTTACCTTGCCTCGATCATTTCCTGGATGTCTGGATGCTTGTGGATTTTGCAGTTGTCCATGACGAGGACAGAATTTGGAGCTGGAAATCATTGCATCCTCATAAGTAGACCTCTGATGAAATCCAAGAATGTCTTGGTACAGAATGACCCCTCTACGATGTAGCAATGCATGATACCATCACATAGAGATAGCGCTGGAAGAACTGAGAAGCTTTTACAGAGTTAGCAACAATCTTGATGCTTGAAAAAAACACTTACTGACATCCTTGTACAAAAAATGTGTTATGCTGTGCTTTGGTTCCTTGAATCGACCATGCATGTCCATGGTACGTTGTCCTATGATCAATGGAACTTTCATCAACAAATATGAGCTATTCAGGCTCATATTTACCAATTCTTGCAATGTACTCACGGCGTTTCTCAGCAGAATGCTCAGCTTCAACACGTGTGATCTATAAAATCAATCAGCAGGCCCAGGAGCTCCAGTGATTACTAACAACTTGATTGAGTACATACCTTTTTCATAGTGAGACCAGCCCTGTGCAGTGTTTGCCAGATGGTGGCACATGAAACTTGAACCCCACACAATAAGGCTAGCATCTCCTGGAGCTCATCCAGATATGAATCAGGCGACTTCTGAATGGCTCCAAGAAGAAACTGTGATGTTGCATCAGAATATGCAAGACGGATGAGTTTCTCACATACCTCGACATTGACATCTTGCAGGTGCCTGTTGGGCTTTTTCTCACCTTCGTCTCCCTTCTTCTCTGCAGAGTCGGAATGCTCTGGGATCATCCCATGTGTCTGAAAATGAGAAAGTACTCATCTGATGGTGCGAGTAGATACATCGAGCCCCATGCTAATCTCATTGTTGGAAATGATCCTTGAGAGTCAGACAATAGCCCACTGCATCTCTGGGCTGGCTTTCTGGCCTTTCTGCATGCCTATGGAGCTGTTAGAGGTCAGTATCTTTCTGTGGCATTGAACTCTGAATCTGACAATACCAAAATCACTAAAACTTGGTCGATCTCAACTGGTCGATGCGGAACAGAATCACTGGTGGTATGCGATTCAAGCAGTATCCTTTCCAATGAAATTCAGCAAGTGGTTGAGCAAGCAGAGTCAATGAGAGATGGAGCAAGGTTTGGGGACCAATTTTCCCACATGGCCAACCCATGTGAAAAGTACAGTAACAATTTGTGGGCTGCTCACCAGGGTCATGAGGCTTACACCATCAGTTGTCTCGGTCATGGTCTCTGTGCCCGGTCTGTTCGCTGCAACTGTGCCTTCTTCATCAACTCTCCTGCGTGGTGTTTCACCCTTCTTGCCCACTCCATTCTTCATGTTCCCAACTTCCCACTGCATTTGTTTGGCCACTTGTGACTACCATCGTGCGAGACACTGCTGTTCGCGGATGTCATTGGGCTGTTGGTCTGCTTTGATACTGTACATCACAAAAATTGTTGAATTCAAACATAACCTTATGTAGTTATGTATGGTCATATAAGACTTGTAACCAATATTACATATGTGTGAGCCAACATCAGGAATACATGATCAAGCTGAGGAACTCTTATGATTCAATAGAGATATATAAACTCTGGAATATCTGGCTTATTTCATATGAAATTGCCTGTTCGCTCAAACATGACACTCAGAGCACTGTGAATAGTAAAGTCACTATAATTCAGCATCTGATATGATAATAGTTAATGACCCAGTCATATAAAAATTAGTGTCTGACAATAAATATTAATGTCTAATGTGATGCTGAAGTGGACATTCGATCAACTAAAAATTAGTGTCCTTGACATCAAACCATAGTGTTTTATCAACAGAAAATTATTGTCCGAGACATCAATATCTAGCATCCACCATCGAGAGCCCACTGGGTAAATCAGAATATTACATATAATTTATTCTGCAATAGTATTCTAGTACAATGAAGCATGTTTGTGACAAGAAAGAAAAGCGAGGGCAAATCTGGCATCCTACTAGTTGTTGTCAGCGTTGTCATATCCATGACATCCTATGTCCAACTCCAGCCCTCTGGGCACATCTCTGCTTGTGATCGAGCAATCTCTGGCATTATCCCGCCTAATATGTATCTCCGTTCCTCCGTTCCTTAGTACTCTGACTATGTTTCTTGTACTTACGATATCTCTTGTTCTACATTAGTATTAGCTCTGCCTCTTAGTTAACTCCAACCTGTGTAAGCACAGCTCCGGCATTTGTGTCACTGGAGCGCAGCACCAGTACTCAGACTTCCATCTCCTGTCTCACTAATCATTTCATACCTCTGTTACTAATCATTTCGTACCTCCGTTACTAATCCTATGTACCTCCAATGTATATAAACTGTTAGATACTCTGCTGTGCATTAGCTTGAATATCGACTAGAATAACTCCTGTCTAGTCTCTCTTCGTCACTACCTTTGCCCTCCGAAATCCAGGACAACCATACAAACAGTAAGGGTGCAGCACATAAGCTGAAGCCAAGTCCCTTTGATCAGACATACCTCCAGAGTTCCGGAGTTGTCACCAGGAGTTGCATGGTCCTAACAGGCGTGCATGGAGGCGGAGGTACTAATAGTGGAGGCTGGGACCATCATTCTCAAACAGGATATTTTAGAAGCAGCTCCTTTCATTTTGACTGGAGTTTGATATACTCCTGATGCAGCTCACCACCTATTATCTGTAACCACGCTTACCCATCAAGGTTTCAAGTGTGAAATTACAGATTGGACCAAGATCTGGAATGATCAAGGAAGGTTGGTAATATAGGCCACTGCTTTATTGCCAATTACTCCACTCCACTGGTTTTAGTCCATTCTGATCACTCCAGATGGTTTGGTTAACTCCTTGCAGGATAACAAATCATAACATTTGTGGCATTATTGTCTTGGGCATTTGTTTAGGAATGTGCTACATCATGCCCATACTCATCTGAAGGGTGTTCCACTCTTATCTTCTCCAGATAAACCCTCTCTTTGCAAGGGCTGTGCCCTTGGCAAAGCTCATCAGCAGACTTTCTCTGAGTCCAACAAGCGAGCTTCTTGGGTGCTTGATTTAATTCACACTGATCTTTGTGAAATGCTGACTTTGTTGCGTTCTCACAAGAAGTAGATCATTACCTTTATTGATGACACTTTGGGTTTTGCAACCCTTCATTTTTTATGGTCTAAGGCTGATGCCATACGGGCACTTTAGGATTTGATTGCTTGGGCAGAGAACCAGACTGGTTTTCATCTCCGCTCTGTATGTTCTGATCATGGGGGGAAATACATTAGTCATTCTCTTCGGATGTTCCTCTCATCCAGGGGCATTGAACATCAAACTTCTGTGCCTCATACCCCTTAGCAAAATGGTCATGCTGAACGTTTCAATCGCACAATCCTTGAAAAAGCTGAGGCACTTCACCAACATGCTTGCCTACCTCTGTTTTTCTGGCAGGATGCTGTAGAAACTGCTCTACACATCTATAACAAACAGCCAATGTGTTGTCCTGAATGGTCAACTCCAATTTCCAAATGGAACAGAGATATCCCAGATGTGTCTTATTTCAAAGTATTTGGTTGCCAAGCTTACGTCTTCATTCCAAAGGAAGATTGTGCTAATAAGCTTTTGGCTAAATCCGAGGAAGCCATTTTCATTGGTTATGAAAAAGGCACAACAGGTTACTGTTTCTGGTCACCTAAGTGCAGAACTGTAGTGGTTTCATCCACTGCCACTTTTGATGAATTTGTCTTTCTGCATTGTTCTAGAAAGTCTGATGACAAACCAGCTGAAATTTCTATTCCAGACAACATTATGGACCAGGATAGTGACCAAAAGGATCGAGACGATTCTAACTCAGCTGAACATATTCTGGTCACACATCAATATCTTTTTCCACCAATGGAAGCTCAACACCCCAATTGTTACGATCGGTATATTCTCAAACCCCTATGTTCGTGGACTTATCGTTTTCTGCATAACCCACAGACATTTCTTGCCCTTCACCCCTTTTCTCGTGCCATTACTCATCCTTGCTTCCGTTTCACGCACGAGACTTCTTATCTTCTCCCTTATCACACTTCTTATGTTTCACTTCTTCACAGAAGCGTTCGATCACGCCTCTCTTCCATTCTTTCATACACATGTTCTCCTCATGTCTATGCTTCTCTTCCATTCTGCCACACCGTGTGTTGGCCTTATGCCTTTCATCCCCGTTCTCTACCCTATGCCCTATTCCCCATTAGTTACCGGATCGTTAGATACGTTCCAAACATGTACATACCTCCAGTAGGTACTTAAGGCTCGATGCCGCCACCAGAGAACTCTAGTCTAGTTCTCTTGGTGCTTACCCCTAAAGCATTATAAGAAGGACTCTTTTGACCTGACAAGTCTTTTCTCTTACTCTCTTGAGTCCAAGTATCGTTGGCAACCTAAGCAGTCGCTTTAAGGTTGTTTCACCAATCAACAATTTCCTCTGCGAAATGATCAACAGCCATCTCGCTCTCCTTCACCTTCAGTTCCACCTCTTGCTTACCAATCACAATCTCCAGAGTTATGCAGAGGAGCTTGCATTCATAATCCACAAATTCTTCCTGATAACATATACAGAGATGGACCTTTGGTGGAGATTCAATGGGAGATTGATACAGATCCTTCTTGATTGCCTAGCAGTGAAGAAGAAGATCTTGGAACTATGTATAGTGTAAAGTTCTTTAACCACATTATCACAGCTGCTGCACCAGTTGTTGGTGTTCCTTCTCACTATAAGGATGTTCTGAAACTTTTGAAGTCAGAACAAGCTAAATGGAGAACTGCGATGGAGGATGAGATTAAATCCCTCCATGGTTGCAAAATATGGGAATTGGTTGATCTTCCATCTGAACGTAAACCTGTCAAAGGGAGATGGGTATATGTTGTCAAAAGCAATGGCAGAACAAAAGCCCACTTTGTTGCAAAGGGTTTTACCCAAATTTATGGAATATATTTTGAAGAAACCTTCTCTCTGGTTGCAAGATTCTAAATAGTTCGACTCCTTCTCTCAATCACAGTGCTAGAAGATTGGGAAATTGAAGTGCTTGACATGAAAACAGCATTCCTGTTTGGCGATCTCAATGAAGAAATTTATATGGAGATACCAGAAGGATTCACCAAATCTGGCACAGAGAATAAAGTTTGTTGCTTGCTAAGAGCAATTTATGGTTTAAAACAAGCTGCCCTGCAATGGAACAAGGCTCTCCACAAATCACTTCTCAATATGAGTTTTGTTAGAACACATGGAGATCCTGGTGTTTATGTCCATTTTAATGGTCAAGACATCGAAGAAACAGTTCATGGCAAAATGAGAAAGTTGAGATCTTGGAGCAGCAACTAAATATCTTGGCATGCACATCACCTGTGATTGCACAAAACGTACTCTCAAGCTAGATCAGATCACTTACATAAGCTGAAAAGGTCATCAAATGTTTCAAGCTTGACAATGCCAAGGTTGCTCACACACCTCTTCCATCTGGTTACAATTCCGAACCTTACTCAACTCCTTCAACTCCTCACCTGTGTTCACGATATCAATCGGTCATTGGATTATTGTTATACATATATTATGCTTGAAACTTGTCCAGACCTTGCATATTCTGTAATCAAGATGTCACAGTTCTCTTCAAATCCATCAGAAGAACATCTGCAGAAAGCGTTATACATATATTATATGCTATCTCCTTGGAACCAAGGATCTCTGCCTGACATATGATGGAGCTAGTTGATCTGGAATCTGTCATATCCATGACACTCTTAAGTCCATCTCTGGCCCTCTGGGCACATCTCCGCTCTTCCACGAGCAATCTCCAGCGTTATCTTGCCAACTCTGTAACATCTGACCTCCAGACATTTCCTCTATTTCTCCATCCCCTCTCTACCTTTGATTATGATACTCTTTCTTCTGCTTTAGCATTAGTCCCTTTTGACCAGACGAACCTCTGGAGTTCCGGAGTTGTTACCAGGAGTTGCACAGTCCTAACAGTATAATCAAGCTCCCACTTGCTGATTCGTACTCATCAGTTTTCGAGACTCATCTAACAACCAGATCCTTGTACCAAGTGGTAAACCCCTCTGACCTCATGAATCCCTCAGTACCCTCCGTACCCTCCACACCCTCTGTCATGACATCTGCCTCTTCCTGTTATGACTACCTCAGTATCTTCTCTAGTCACCATCATCAACCAGTAGTTGCCAGTAACCACCAGTTTTGTGGTTTCTCCCCTTGCCATCCTGCCTCCTTCACATCTCAGTCATGACCTCCACAACCTCTGACTCTGTGAGTTGAACTCTGGAGTAGGAGTGGTCATTCCTCTGTCACTCCTAGTCAGCGCTCCAGTTGAGCGTGGGACCAGCCCCCTCCGTCAAATGGCACCTCCGATAGTGACTTTGACGTCTCTGACTCAGAAGACCAGGACACTCCAGTCCTCACCCTCCTTACCTGCACAGTCAGGGACCTAGCCAAGTCTGCTGGCCGCACTCCCTCCACCTCCGACTCTGGTCAAAGAATCAAGGTCCGCATCCCAGACCAGTTCAATGGCTCAGAACTCTGCAAGCTCTGCATCTTCTTGATCTAGTGCAAGCTTTGCTTTCAGGACCGTCCAAGAGCCTTCAGAACCAACCACACTAAGGTCATTTTCGCCCAATCATACCTCAAGGGTATGGCTCTAGAATGGTTTGAACCCGACCTCCTCTTCTCCGAACCCTCCACATTCCGTCCCCTCTGGATGGACAGTTACTCCGAGTTCATTCTGGAACTCTGGATGAACTTCGGTCCCCATGACCCCATTGGTGATGCAGAGCATCTACTCCACCACCTGTCTATGACAGACAGCCAACACGTGAACAAATATGTGGTAGATTTCAACTGCATAGCTTGTCAAGTCTGTGGTTATGGAGACGGTGCACTCTGGCACCTCTTCTACCAAGGACTTCCAGACTGTATCAAAGATGAGATATCCTGTATTGGCAAACCCTCTGCCCTCTCGGACATGTGAACCCTCGTGCAGCTCATTGATGTGCACTATTGGGAATGTCAGTCTAAACTCTCTCGTACTCGTACCTCCCCCACCAGTACACCTCAGTCACCTCCAGTCTCATCCTTGTCCACCACCACGCCCTCCGGCTGCACATCCACCTCCAACTCTCATAACCCCACCTCCGATTCTGACACCCCAGACCCACACTCCTTACCCCCCTCCGACTCCGACTCCGACCCCTCCGATGACTCCTCTTTCGAGGAATCTGACCCTCTGTTGTCCCTAGAATCAGATGGTGAGTCCTCTGATATCTAGTCAGACACCTTTCACCACACTCTGGGTGGGCGCTGTTGTCCATTGTGCGCTGATAAGTTCCAGCTCAGCACTACCACTGTGAACTCCCACTCCTTTCTCCTCTGACTCTCCCATGTCTCGATGGCACATCCTCTGTTACCTCCATACCCCCGTCCTCCGCTCCGCACCTAGATGGTGCTCCATCCATCCCCTCTGGTTAGTTCTATGAACTCCGGAATTACCCCTCTCCGCATCCCTGAATCAGTAATCACTCCGTCAACCTCCGTGTCACCTCCGTTGGAAGCCTCTATCTCTTGTTTTAGGAATTCTCTGACTTGCCCGCTTACACTCCATTGAGCAGTAGGGTAGAGCAGTATATTATTCCATTTACCTGACATGCTTGCCAGCACCTTTTGGGCTCTCCTCCACAGCCTCCGGCTTTTGTCCTTTGGCTGACCTCCACCACCCCGATACTGTGTTCTCTGTCCTCTCCCCGCACTCCTTCCCTCCACTGCTCCAAACTCCATGGATGCACCTCCCTGAAGCCTCAGCTTTGAACACTGATCTCTTCAGGAACAACTCCATGTGCTTCGG
>JBBPNN010000902.1:0-14251 GCA_038090935.1 Hortiboletus campestris | reverse complement strand
CCGGGCGAGTGACCACAGTTCTCTCTCACTTTTTTCCCCTCCTCTCACTCTTTCTGTCTTTCTGTCTCCCTCTTTGTCTCCCGCTCCCACCCCCACTGTTGTCTGTCATCTCCTTATAATTCAGCCTCAACCCACTTTGGGGCTGCCCCCATTATTGGGTATCATTTTCTGTATTTTGTTGTTACTAACATGAATGAAGCATTAGGCTAGGTAATCCTATGTTATTCTCTGAGTTCCTTGTTCTAGCCGAGTGCGCCAGTGAGCGAACTGTAAGAGGACAGGTAAGGTCCTTGGGAGTTTGTGTTGTGGGTATGTTTTGTTGTCTGTGTATGTCCACTGAATGATTGGTAGTCGGTTGAGCTTGTGCCAGGAATCAAAGCATTTGCTAATGTGCTGTAGGTCGAGACTGAGTAGGTCCTATATTTGGCAGTGTTGAGCAGTGTGGATGGCGCATGGGTAGGTTGTTCAATTATATTGACTAGTGTACAAGGTGCACTGATTGTTATGGAATCAGAATTGTTGACTGGTTCGCTTTCAATGATGGTGGGTAGCTTGTGCTGCCTATGCTGGCTGAGTGCTGTGTCTGGTAAGGTCATTGCTAATGTTTTTAAGGAACTGACTAACCAAGACGTTTGACAGCTCATGATGTATGTCGTACATGAGTTGATGCCCTGTCACGAGTGTGGATCCCATATATTGAATGAGCCTCAATGCTTTTGTTGACCCGTGTGTCATAGTCTTATCCATGCATGACACCTCCGAGCAGTGTAAGACTGACTCCATCACGGTTGATATTTTGGTGTGCTTGCTCATTGCCATTTGTTGTTGTTGGTGAAGCCTTTCAGATCTCAGGTGGCATGAGACTTCTTGGAAAGTACAGGGCTGGGATGACAAAGCCAGCAGCCTCTTTGTCTGCCAACCAAGCTACTGTAGTGTTAGTACTGATTGTATCTTGGGTATGAAAATGAGTACCTTTTGCCTTTTTTCCTCCACCATTGATTAGCCACAATGTATTCTCGAAGTTTGGATGTGCTTCAAAAGATGATATGCAAAGCATAGCATTGTACACATTTGGTAAGACAACTGTTTGCAGCTTCCGCACATTACGTTTAAAGTGAAATGCACATAGTCAATACATTCGACGAAGATGGTCATAAGGACCAAGGTTACAGAGGCAATGTCTTGGTTCATATCTACACAGCATTTGTTTTCCATGATAGAGGGCAACACAGAACTGTCCTAAACCTATAGTCATGTTAGCAATATTTGAAATATTTCAACTTGGAAGCCTAGCTGACCAAGAGCTTGCCCCCTATGACCATCCACTACGACAGACTGAATTCCACATCCCGACATGTAATGAAATGACACCTCAAGTCTGGTGTCATGCTTTGCAATTTCAAAGATACGAGTGAACAAAGTAAGATGTGCATCAGCTGATCCTGATGTTGTGAACGCATGAGCAACAACGATAGCTATAATAGGCAGTGGGTGAGCTGAATTTCAAGAAAAAATAAATAACTCACACTGCATATGTTTATTATCCCAAGTTTCGATCTCAAACTCTTCCCATTTTCCACTAACATGCTTGAATGACATGTCGATCGAGAGGTGCTTCGCATGTATCAGTTGGAGCGACATGGCTAAGGACATACAAACGATCAGCTAAAACTTTATACCCTTAATCTTGTGTGTCTCGGCACATCAGACATAGTGCTGGGGATCATCATGTGAATTGCTGACAAGTCGCGCAATACCTAGAAATTGAGCAGCAAGTTAAATAAATAAAAGAAGAGGAACTTGGGAAGATAATAGTTAGTGCATACCCCTCAAATCCCGTTTTGTACAGAAACTCCATGCAATGCACTGTGTTAATAAGGCACTGTAGATGATCAAGGTTTGCAAGTGAGGGGTGAAGATCTGATAGGCTTGGAGATTGATTAGATTCCCAGCCAAGTAGATTCTGCAGTCCATGGACGAATCTGGAGTCGAGCATCACATGCTGTGGTGTTGCATCAGCCAAACACCAGCCCATGTCACCTAGCAATTGATGCAGGTCAGCGACAAGTGGTGGGGGTGTTTTGGCCGGCGCTGGTGGTGCATGAGAATGATGGTTTCGACAAATGACAATGACACAAGGACAGGCATCAAGGTCATCTGGTACATATATATGGAAAGTTGCTTTGCATTTCATGACCCAAGGAAGAAGAACTCCTTGGGTGAGCGAGCCATCTGAGGAACGGTGCCAATGAGCTGAGGGTGTATTAGCAATGACAAGAAAGGGGAGAGTGGTTACATACGGCAGAGTTGCTTCTGTGCTGATGGCAGTGCGGTAAATGTACAGAGGAAGGGCCATACCCCTCTTGCATTGCAGCAATCTCATACTCTCCAAGCTTGTGCACATCATTCTTGAAGAGTGCATGTAAGTAACCGACATTGTACTCCTGCAAATTGCGCAGAATTAGATGTGCACAGCAAGTTCGTGTATGGTATTGGCAGCTGCAGGGATATTAGTACCAATTTGATCATGAAATCAACAACATATGAAATGAAATAACGATTGGAATGATCGCATCACATCACAAGCATTCCCTTGCACTCTTTCTCACTGCTATCTGCCTGTTTTTGCCGACTTCGGCGAATGTGCTTGACTAACGTAGCGGCACCAGGCAGAAGCATGCTTGATCCACCAACACCATTGTCAGTCATCAGCTTGAACTCAGAATCAGACTCTTCATCCACAGTTGTTGGTGTGCCAAACTCTAGAGTGTTTCTGAATGAACAGCCATGTTCACTCAGCAAACAGAAGAGCACAAGAGTCTTCATAAAAACTTCAGCCTTGGCGGAGTCGATCCAAGGTGCCGGAACGAGTTGTGTGTGGACTTGTTCCAGGCTCATATACGAGTGCCCGAAATGGGTCGCTGACGCATCACCGTGGGCAGAGCAAACCTTGAGGCCACGACCTGTGGTGAAATTAGCATGGAAATGCATCCAGATAATATACCTACATGAAAAGAACATTCGCGTACACAAAACCCACTCACCTTTGTCATCAGTCAAAAGGCTGCAGTTGACATGTGGCCGGCCACCGTGGGAGTCCCCCAATGAGTATTGAAAACTCGACTTTGGGTTCTCGAAAGTGTCGGGATTGATGGGAAAGACGTGGGCGATGCCAATGTCTTCGGACTCACCTGTTTCCGGGTACTCAATGATTGCATCAGGGGGGTGGAGTACAATCCAGTGCACCAATAATTTGGAATTGATCTTGTAAAGTCGTTGGTTGATCTCATCTGGAGTGAACGAGCAGGCAGGCGGCAGAAGGTACCGGGAAGCGGACACAGCTGGTGAGGGACTGGAACAATGAGTGTGTAAAGGAGTGGGCGGGCGCAAGGATGCCCAGGAGAATGGACATGACAAAACAATTGACTCGAGATCAGAGTTTGGTGAGAGCCCAATGCCCTCCAGTATTGCCCGCACCTGTGCTAGTGCAGCGTGCTAATCACTGGAGAGGTCCATTGGGGAGAGGTCTTCTGAAGAATAGAATAACATGGTGTACCTCTTATACCACGCAGCGATAACGCTGAGCATGGTGTTGGGCTGGATAGATCAAGCTGGAAGACGCGAAGGTGATGCACGGGCCATGTCCATATTAGTCAAGTTGAAGGGATCATTTTTTCTCATGCCAACTCTCGCCACACCATCACCATTGGCCTTCCTCAAAGAGTGCACAGTGTCCACCGCGGTTGAGGTGCATGCCGTTAATGACGGGCAGCACGGTGTCGATGAACACCAGGTGAGTACGTCAATAACATCTACCAGGAGCGTGTTTAGTAACGTCTGACATTAGTCGACTTTTTCCCTCAAGTCATTCGCCCTCATTTTTATTCAACATCTCGCTGCTCACTGCCTTGTTAGCTACACGAACCTCCTTGTTCCAACTCACAAAGCTTCGCGTTCACCAAACCCACTCTTAATCTCCATCTTAGCGGTATCCATTGCCACCCAAGCCCGTGTTCCCCAACACCCCCCCTCTCGTGTCACACCACCACCCTTTGCTACAACATCGTCCGTTGCCATTGTATGGGCAGCAGTATCTGTCACCATCCAAACCCGCGTTCCCAGACCCCCCTCTCGCATTGTGCTACCACCCAACCTTTTCGCCATGCTGTCAAGTACAAGCCTGTTGCTGTTGTGTAGGCAGCACCATCCAAGCCTGCGTTCGCCCAAACCCTCCACCACCCACCGCCAACCCCTTTGTCATGCCATCAACAAAGATTCCTTAATGACCACAACCAAACCTCAAAGTTATGCACCTGGTTTGTACTATTTGCTTGCCCCATGTATCCCCCTTCTCATCAAACTTTACTTGCAGTGGCTCAAGGCGCGTTTCCCGTCGAACGATCGGGAATGTGCCTCAGAGGCTCAGGAAGAACTTCAATGAAGGCTGAGGGCTGAGGGATCCTTGGGTCATTGATTGGTTATAAATCTGGCTTTGTGGTTGACTTGAATGATCGGGAACGTGTATTGGAGGCTTGTGAAGAACTTCGGGATGCCCTTCTCATCTTTGTTAACATGTTTCCCTACCACTCAGGGATCTTTGGGTCACCAGTTGTTTATTGGTCTCTATGGTTGACTCGAATGATCGGGAATGTGTCTCAGAGGCCCACAAAGAGCTTCAATGAAAGCTAAACGAGGATAAACTTTGGGATGCCCTTCTTCTTGTCTTTGCGAACAAGCAATATCTTCCCAATGCCATGAATGCCACTGAAATCACCAACAAACTTAACCTCCAAGCCCTTAGGCAGCGAACGTACAAGGTATGGTCGCCAGCATACTATAATTGCTATCTTACAGTTTGAAATATTTTACAGATAGTAGCAATGAGCTCAACGTTGCTCTCACTATGTATGTCTACTAACGCCCTCAAGCATAGTATACCCGTCGTCAGGATGGGGGTGGACAATGACCACAGAGGGGACATTGGCGGAAAGGTGACGGTGGTGGAGTAGATGGGGGATTTGATGGGATGAAAGGATGGAAAGCGGCGCATATATATGTATCACTGGGTTGATTTTTAGCCGAGGTGTGCCCGGGGTCGTCTGTGACTCGGACCATCGGCTGCTTATTCCCCGTGCCCGGACTTTTTTGCTTCTGCTTTACTAATGTGTTGTAATGGTAACAGGGCACACATCACTCCAAGAACCATGATGATCACACGCCACACAGCATCAAACTCAAACTCCGACCGGGGCAGCAGTCGCAGAAATCAGTCCAAAATCATGCCAAAACGTGGTAATGTTGTCAAAGCTCAGTGCCCCAAAATGAAGTCCAAAACGCGCCAAAAATGGTCCCAAAGCAAGGGCCGTTTTGTACTTTGAATTTCTCTATAAAATGAACCACTGAGCTCAAATACACCGCCTCACAAACCATCAACTCTCATTGATATGGACTGGCCTGCTGGTGTGGTTACCGTGATTTGGGAGTTCCGCATATTCCCGCGACAAGTTAAATAGATGCATTGCACCATATCCGTACCACTGGTTGGGACAAGATGGCGACCATAAATACTGTGCTCCCTCCCATGGGCAAAATATCCATGATTGGGATATGGACCGAGACTGTGTTGTACGGTACGTCTGAAGTTATCTTTGTTATAAATCCCTTGTTGATGAGGCGCACAAATTGGCAGGTATCAAGTAAGTCCGGATGGCTGCAACGAACTCTTCAAATGGTATTAATGAACTTGTAGCTGCAGCATGTACGCAACGTGTATGCTTATTCTCCTGCGTGGAGGCAAGGTCCCCACTCTGCCATGGTAGGTCCAAGGTCATTCCACATGGGTAGCGCATCACTGATCATTTACGATTGATAGGGTGCTCGTTGTGATGTCCACGATACTCATCCTTCTTGCCACTGCTCATGTCGGGGCATCTCTACAACAATTGCTCAACGCGTTTGTTTATGCACCAGCTGATGTACCTGACTACTCCACGACTTACTGGTTCGACTGTTCTGTCACACCGATGGTGCTCAAGAACTATCTCTACGACACTCTGGTATGCAACTCCTGTGTGCTCGTATACCAATGTTATGCTGAACGGAACAATCAAGGTGTTCGCCCAAGACTTTATTCTAGTAAGCTCAACGTAGCTACAATAATGTGATAATGTGGGTGCTGAGACGCTCACTTGTTATCAAGATTTGGCGACTTTATGTCGTTTTCATGTATGACTGGAGGGTTATTGTATTTCCTGTAGGTAATTGGTCATCGAGAACATCTGTTAAAATTCTTTACTGAAACCGCCTCGCAGGTAATATTAGAGGCCGCTTGCATTGGTACATGGTCTCCCCGTTGTGCTTGACAGCCTGAGGTCGCCAACATCTCCTTAGGTGTCGCTTATTCAGGCACGGCCATGGTTTCGAACCCGAACGTTGGCCTGTATGGCTCAATAGTGACTGGCATTTGTTTATCAGCCTGGGTGCTTGATATCACCCTCAATGTGCTCGTCACAATGGCAATTGCGGGGCACCTCTGGTGGATGGGTTGGACAATAGCTTCTTTGACATCCACACAGACCAATCGATTTGCGCTCTCAATATATGTCGTTGTCGAATGTGGCGCCATATTTACAGGTGCTAATGTCATGTCGCTTGTTCTCTACGCATCGAACAACCCTGGCTTCTTGACTGGACTCGACGTCGCTTCTCAACTGGCTGTATGTGTTCACCGTCATTTCTTTTCCTTTGTGCACTGAGTTTTTTCCCGTTTTTGCAGACATTGACGCCGCTTTTAATTGTTGTGCAAATTGGACTCACTGGTCAGGATCGCTTTTCAAGAGGTAATTATTCGAGAACGGTACCCACAGCACAGGATGAAATGACGTTCCGAGTGGAGATCCCTGAAGACTCGCAGGAGGACCTATCACTTCATGGTACACTCAAGCATCTACATTCTGTTCCGGATTCGTCGCAGTCTATGCGGTAGCGTAGTCCTTCATCTATGCCTTGACTGCTTTCTGTTGCGCGGGTCGCTGCCAGGCTACGAGCGAACATTGCGGGGTAACAGTTCTGCTGCGAGTTCACATCTTTCCTCTTGCTGCCACACTTTAATCAGTGGTAGGAGCATCTCGCTGATCAACACGCTATTGTTTTGATCTTGTACTACCATGCCGAATGATCAAAGATCTCTGTACTCGAATCTTTCTGGCTCTGACGGACGTGTCTGCGCTTGTTGCTCAGAGTATCATGATGGGGCTGGGAGGTCCTGGACAAGAACACATTGAATCACCATATTGGGATCAATCCGGTGTGATATCGCTATCACCAGAGACACGCCTAGGACCTCAGCTCCTGTCGACAGGACTGTGACGCTGATATTGTACAATGCTCATGCAAACGCCTACACAGTGGGGCACGTCACCATGGAACACATTTGAGTCTGGGCAGATCCCATCAATTGGCGTGCAACACAGAATGAGTGACACGCACGCCGAGCTAAGCACGATGTGCCAGTGATTCAGACTGGGAAGAGCGTGTCGCCTTGAGCTGAACCAGTACTCCAGTCAAAGTACTGGCACACGAAATTCAAAAGCGGAAGGATATACGCAAGAAAGGCCTCAAAATTGTGAGGACGATCGATTGTGACATTGCGCACGCGACTTCCGAAATGACACTATGTGCTCGATCGTGCTGAGCTTAGTTTATTTGGAGAATTGATCAAAACGTTGATCATGACATCGTCGGTGATCGTGGTGATTTATTGACGTTTGTGTATGTGTCTGCTCTCGCCTTCACCTCAATCGTACATGGATTCGAATAAATGACCACCCAACCGGGTCGCCGGAGACCAAGACTACAGAGATTCAATTGACCCACCCCATCCTTGCTTAAATAAATCGGACACGGGTAACAAGCACACCACCTATTAAGTTCAACACCTCTTTGCCACAATCTGGGACATCTACACCCCGTGTGGACGCCCCCGCTCCGCAAACATTCCCACCGACACCCAATAATCCACCCACCGTACCGCGTCCACAGCCGAGAGTGGTACGAGATCATACATCGTCTTGCTCACTCGCTGCGCAACGTCCGTCGCAAAGCTCGCCGAGCCGGCAACTTCAAAGTCGGATGCGTCTGACGAACTCGACTGGCGACGCATCGCCTCATCACCTTGAGCCACGGTGCGCATGAACCCGAGGAGTTTGATAGCGGGCTACCCATCGTGTCGATGCCATCATAAGACGGTAGAAATAGAACGGGGATGGAAGAAAGGCGTCAGCGGGCAACGTCATCAGGAATGTTTGCTCGTGCGACTGACCACAATTCGAACATCCTCCTCGCTCGCATTCACTGCGTGCTTTTCCAGTCTTTCCACCCACTCAGTGAATGGGATCAACGGGAGAGGGGATGGCGTCAGATGCTTCTGGTAAACAGCCTCGCTGATAAACTGCATGACAGACTTCCATGTGATTGGTCGGGGATGCACCAGGTTCACGGCAATGGGGGGCTCCTCGTCTGCGAATGCAACATCGAGTATTGCATTGGATACAGCATGCGGAGGAAGCCATGAAGTGGCCTTTGCGCGGCATCAGCCGAGATAGAAACCAGAGTCAGGTGATGGACTCACCCCGCGTGCATCAGGAAGCGCGCCCAAGGTCACGCTGGACTTGACGATAATGGGCACCCAGTCTGTAGTCGACCACGCACCCCGCAGGGCACCCCCCGTGATCTGACCGATCCTGAACGACGTTGCCGACAATCCACTCATCGTGAGGATCTGTCCATGGTGAGAACGATCAGAGGATGGATCATAGTCGACGATCGCACAAGTACGCACCCGCTCCGACACATACTTGCTCGCACCATAGCCGGGTCCCACAGCGACCCCCGCGTCGAATTGCACCTCCTCCGGGAACGCACCTCCACTCTTATCCCACCCCTGCGCCGACGACACGGACGACGTGAACAAAAACCTCGGTTTGCCCTCTCGGTTGGACGCGCGTGCAAGGTCAATCAAATGCCGCGTCCCCCTCACGTTCGGTTCAAACGACGAGAGTGCGAGATTGAAATCGAGGCGCCATGCATTGTGCACGATCACCGTCACCGAATCGCGGATCTTGCCATAAGTCTGATCGTCAAGCGACAAGTTCGGTAGCGCCGCGTCGCCCTCGATGTAAATCAGCTTTTCCGAATCGAGGGCGGAGATGTCCAGTCCGCGGTCCTCGAATGCGGCGCGCTGCCTTTGCTTGATCACGCCAGACTTCGAAGGCCGGTTAAACGCATACACCATGGCAATGTCTTCGCGGCTCAACAGGGACGCAAGCAGATACGAACCCAGCCCACCCGTGGAACCGGTCAATAAAACAACGTGGAAACGGTGGAAACTCCGCGAAAGGCCATCGCTGACCTTGTCTCCCAAGCCAACAGAGTACTTGGTAATCATGGCCTCAATCTCTGCTGTGGGATCTGGAGTGGAAGTGGGAGAAATATCCTCGCCAGTCAAAAGTTGAATCAAATGCCCGGCAAGGAGTCGAAGCGTCGGGTTCGAGAAGATGACGTTCTGGCTAACCCGAGACGTTGCAGCTCGAATCGCCTCATTCGAGGACGCGGCAAGTGAGCCGATGATGCGATTCCTCAGAAAGGTCGAGGACAAGCTGTGTGCGTGACTGAGTCAAGGTCATATAACGAAGATGGGGAATAAGCATACCTGTCGAATCCCTGTTCAAACACGTCCATGTCGACCTCGATGGGTTTATCCGCATTGACGGCCGTAGCATGCACCAGCAACCAGTTCTCAACCTCAATTTGAGACCAAGTCGGAGGCAGCGGGACGTCGGTCCCAGCTTTAGCACTCGCCTCCACCCACGCATACCTATGTAGGTTTCCAGAACCATAAGGGTGGACGTGGATGAGACAGAAAGATTCTCGACGCTTACAGTGCATCTATGTCTTGTTCATACAACTTCATCGTTGCCTTCTTGATCACAGTCCCCTTGCCAGCGCGCAACATGGGTTTATCTTTACTCGTCACCAATATCATTTCTTTGAAGATCCGGCTAAACGCAGGCGCCCCCTTGTTAGCCTCCTCCACTTCCCGCCTAACAATTCGTGTCAGTTTGAGTTCGTATGATAAACAAGAAGACTACACACCAAATCTTGTTCCTGAATTCGGCGACCTGTTTGTCATCTGTAACATCGATCGCATACTCTGGCTTAGGCTCCACAAGCACCCCTGTCTGATTACGACCGCGTCCAAACATGCAAACACCAGAGAGCGAGGGACTCGCGCCGATAGCGGACTCCATCGGTGCCGGAACTGTCTTTTCACCCGAAGAATGAATCAGGACATCGTCGAGTCTTCCGACGCTACACACCGTGACATCGTAGCAATGAGAACAGTGAGACTGCAGAAACCGTGCGTCAAAAACATACATTTTATACAGCCCTGCAATGGTGGGATGTTTAACGAATACATCCGAAGTTGCATAGCCTTTTACGTCTGTGAGATTCTCGACAGAGAGCTGGTGTGTAGGACAGGTCTACAGAAACACGATCAACAACCACCAAAAGTCAGTTTACCCAAAAGACACGAACCAAGACTTGACATTCATATGTGCCATCGCCCTGCCCTACCCATCGTATGTTCTGATTTGGCCCAAACCGTACCCACTCCCAAAGGTGCCGTTCAGCAGGATCCCGGAGTACATATGTGAGTGGGCCAAACTCCGTCGCGCCATATACAGATGCAAGGTTGACGCCAGCCGCCACCAGCGTGTCCCCCGTTTTTTTGGCGAGAGGCCCACCTGCGAACGCCTAAGAGGGAGCATGTCAATCCCGGGTGACAACAATAAAAAATGAACAAGATGGCACATACCGCATATTCCAGCGAGCTGAGAACATCAATGGCTTGTGCAGAAGTAGCCCATTCTTCCAAGAATGCGGGGACGACAAAGATTGAGTTCGACTTGGTTGAACGGACGACCTCGATTGTGTTCTGTGGGTTCGGTATGATGGGGGCTTTGGTCGGATCATGGTAGGAAGTCGGGGGAAATACAGCTATGCTCTTGAGCGATGCAACGGGATAAAACAGGTGCAAAAGCGTGCCCATCATGTGGAATGAAGGAAGAGAGGCAGCACCAATTGTGATGTGCTTGGGTAAATTGACGTGACCATGTATGGACGCTGATCTGGAATGAGATCAGATGGACGCCATGAATCAAAGAAACACCCACGCGTAATGCACCAGTGAACAGCGGTGATGTTCGTGATCGGGATGGGTTTAGGGAATCCGGTGCTGCCCGATGAATGGAGGTAGTACAAGAGGTCGTTTTGAAGAGGTCGTTCCTTCGCCTTTGGATAGGATACAAATGCCGCACTCCCTGTCTCCTTCCCAAGGTAGGGGTATGTGTAGGCGAGGGTGGGCGCATCCTCTATCTGAAGGTTGGTGACCCCTGCACTGATTTCGTCCAGAAAAGACCCTAGCAAATGGCGTGTTGCAAACAAACGACGACAACCAGACTTCTGCATCATATTCACCACAGCGGCTGGTGAATTGCGAGGCGACATCGGGAATGGCTGGAAAACAAGGTCAGAGAACAATCCTCCGATTATCCTTGGGTTGAGGTGGGTGACGCACAATGAAACCGGCATAAATCACGCCCATCACCAGTGCCTGGTAGAGAATGGTGTCGCAGTTGGCAATGATAGCGATAATGTCATTGTCGGGGCCCTTCCGGGAGGGGCGTATGGCATGAGCGACGCGCTGACAAGCGCGATAGAATTTCAAATGGGAGATGTGGCGGAGGCCGTTGCTATACTCGTCGTGGAAGGTATAGAAAGGATGATTGGGGTTATGCGTTGCATTAAACTCGACCATTTCTGGCAAAAACAAAGACCCGTCGAGGGGAGGATAGGTTACACCACTCGTGCTCTGCTCGAAAGGAATTCTGGATGCCATGTTGTATTTCGAAAGGCTGGTAGCTCACGAAGAGACAATGGAGGAGAAGCGGTCTGAAAAGCTGAGCACCACGGACAGCGTTTATATCAGATCATGTTGGTTCCTAAAAGGAAGATATAATTCTTAGTCCCCCGAAGCCGAAAGCTGCTGACAGTGCAATGGTAAGGCCGAGGTAGTGTGACACACTCACTACATGGTTCATGACCGAATAGACTCGTAGTCCGACTCGGGTTTACGCCACGACCCTTACAGAAGCCGAAGTGAGGGCTCGGGCTTTGTTCAACATGGCTGAGGATGATGACATTGCATTGGTGAGCAATAGTGAGACACGTGGAAACAGCGCTTACATAATGTAACGTATATGGAAATGGCATTGACATCCCGGGCGACTCAACGATAAGACGGCACCGTCGGTCGATATCCCCCGCCCCATTCGTGCTTGGGTCCTGCCCTCGAAAGCATAGCCCGTGCTTAACGCCATAAAAGAGGCGGGGGAGGAAGAGGGAAAATGACTAACTCAAGCACGGATTTAGGGGTTTTCGATCACCCTCCCACAGGACCCTTCGACAGATAGTCATGCTGCTCAATCCCAGGTCTACCGTTGTTCGCCTATCCGTCTGGCTTCTCTCAGCCGAACACCCTTGGGGTTGGTGTACATCCTAGCGAACCCGCCCCCGCATTTTGTCAGGTAGATCAGGCTAGGATCAAGATCGTTGGAGCCCCAGCTGTCCGGGTTGCAGACACCGACAACTGGGTCTGGGTGGAGGGGATTGGGTCTGGGTTAGATTCAGGTGCACGCGCGACTAGGGCCGGTCGCCCACGACTCATTTCCTCACGTATGTCGCTTTTCAGTGTCATTTTGACTGTAACCTGCTCACCCCATCATGGCATGCAACGCGCAGACCCCGTTTGTGGCACTATGTGCGACGTATACATTGCATCGCGTCGATACCCACGCCCCCTCGGTCTATCGTCATCCTCTCTGTGGAAGATGGTGTTTGGGAACGTGACTCAGATGTCCATCTTAAAACCTATGCATATATGCTTCGTGTTCGGGGGTCCCGTATTCCACCTCGTTTGTGAATACTAAACTGTTCCCCTTTTTCTCTTCCTTTGGTACGTCACTCGGGTTGGATTCATCAAACCCCGTAAGCCCGCTTATGAAAGAGGACGGGCGCCCAAGAAATACAGGTAGAGAAGCCGTATTTGCGAAGGCCTTGGAGGTCGGGGATTGACATTGTCCATGATCTTGGCGATAATCGCAAATGTTGGGCGAGAGGGCATGTTTCGCGTCCAAAATTCGGACCCCATCCTTTATTCGAAGGCACCGTCCCAGTCCCAGCTTGCAGCTAGATGGGGTGTAGAGCGCGTCAAAGGACAGTAGATGAGAGTAGTGGCGGTGTGCACAGAGTCGAAGAAAGAAAGTGAGCATATGATCAGGCTTCTTTGTTGCACTTCGCTGTGTACTAAGTTCGGAACACATCCTCGTCTTTACTCATCGGCTGCTCTTTATTCAATAGCATCGGTACCCACCCATCCCTATGTACGAAAAGTGAATTGGATATCCAATCACCAGCCCGATCTTCCGGTGCCGTTCCAGTGATTGCTTTATTACATTCTGCGTTGAACGCAGTGATAAATGTCTATCGATCCCACATCCCCCTGTGCCGTCTCACCAATACTAACCCATTGCCCTTCTCCTTCTCCTACCCTCGTCGACTGTGTTTGGCAAAAGAATGTAGTGTTACTCATGATATCAAACAACAAAAGAAATTAATGTTGGGGTATCCCGCACTGGTTACATGAGCACGAGCTTCACTCGCCCACGCAACGACGGACGTCGTCTCCTTGCAGATGTCTATTCCTAGGGACCACTAGTCCCACGAAAGGTCCTAGTCAATTCCGTCTCCGACATTTCATTTCCACTTCCAAGATACAACTGCCGATAAGTTCCTCCCTCGATCCTTGCCGAACATCGTTACGCCAACTTTCTTTAAAAAAAATGACTCATTCTCAAATTCGTGCGGGGAAGTTCGCCCGAGACCTCCACTGTGTCCCACGGATCGCCTGTTCGGCTTCGAGGGCGCCTACTATCGGGAATACCCGATTACGCAGGGGCAAGAAGGGTAATGATATCAGTGGGAAATGCTCACTGATAGGTTCTAGGTTGATAACAAAGATAGTGTCTCTAGTGTGGAACACTTGGAGACGTCTCAGGAATGAGGATAGTGGATAGGCTAGCCTCAGAGGTACTGAGTGAGAGGAGGGAGCGAAGGACGAAAAGTAGAATCG
>JBBPNN010000901.1:0-14252 GCA_038090935.1 Hortiboletus campestris | reverse complement strand
CGTCGGCGCTCGTCAATGATCGCCACTCCCCCTCGAGCTCGACGCTCGGGGGTCCGTTCTCTTGCGTAGGTGGGTCGGCTGGGCTGGAAGGTGGTGGTGGAGGCTGTGGGGGTTTCTCTGGTACATCGCTGTAGACCATTTCACTACGCTGATCGCTTTCTTCGTCAGCTGTTGTTGATCATACATGTGCACCTGCGCATTCTCTCTCCCCTGCGATCGACGTGTTACGATACGTCGCCGCGCTCTCCCCTGGGCCCTCGACCTGTTGCGCTTCCTCTGCCGCTTCCCCGTCGTCCACTGCGTCCACACTTCGATGTGCGACACTTCCACTTGGATCGACTTCACCGGTCTTGCTCCCTGGCTCGACCTGGACGCCGCCGCGGTCTTGAGGTTCGACTTGCGATCTGCCAGGTGGTTCATCAGGCTTCCCAGCTCGACGTTCGTCGTCGTCGTCGCTGCCCGCACCCTCCTCGGCACTTCTCGACGTCCCCGGCACCCTCGTCTCAACCCGCACCTCACCTCCTCGACCTTTCATGCCCGCTGGCTGGTCAGGCAGCTCTGTGGGTGTGTCTGGACAATGCTCGCCGTCGCCCGTCGCATCCCCAGTGTCGTCTGATGGTCTGGGTCCATTCGTCGACTCGGCGTCTCCGTTGGGGTGGGTGCGCGACGCGCTTCGTGCGCTCGCGCTGGTGTTCGTTGGCCAGTCCGTTTCATGTGCGGTCAGCACCCTGCTGCCGCTCGTCTGACCTGCGTGCTCCCCCTCGAGCGGCATGCTCTGAGGTGCGTGCGGTGCTGTCGTGATGGTCTCGTCTTCGGACGTCTCCACCCGACGGTCTTCGTCGTCGACGTGCTCGTGCACTCGACTCCGTTCCTCGTCGCTAACCACTTCCCCAGCGTCCTTTACGCCGCCCGCTACCTCGTCATGGTCCTCACCTTGCGGTTTCGTTCCGCTTGGTGTCCGTACTGCGGTATGCGTGGTGGTCGTCTCGACTGGTGGTGTTGGCGACTCGTCCTCTGGCCTCGTGGGCCCTGCGCATGTTGCGTCTGGGTTCGTGATGTCAGCGGTTGCGTCGTCGACCTGCTGACTTGCTGTTGGGCTGCTCGCCGGGGTCGCGAGGCCTACACCGTCAGTCGTTTGGTCCGTGGTCTCCATGCCCGGTCCACTTGCTGCGGCTGCGCCTTCGTCAACTCTCCCGCACGGCTTCTCGCCCTCTCGTTTCGGCTCGCGACGCTTCTTGTCGCGCCAACCTTCGACCTTGGCACTTCCGGACCCGGTCTCGACTCCTTCGCACTCGCGCGCCTTGTGTTACGCTAAGCGTAGAACCTAGCTTTATCCGGAGGAGTCACGTGACGAACAACGGAGAAAGTCGGATGATGTCTGCCCAAGGTCCTATGTTACCCTTGCGGCGCGAGGTGGAATCAAAGAGTCTACTACGCTTGGTAGGCGAAGAGACTATGAAACAGGAAGGGTCTCGACAAGTAGACTCGCGAGTCCACAAGCGGATTGGGCTAGATACTACACTTGTATTGCGTAGAACTAACTGGGGAATAATACAAGTAGGACGGGCGTTTATATAAGTGAGAGTGGACCCTGAATCAGGAGTCCTAAAGGGGAAACGGAACAGCGGAGCACCGTTCTAGAAGGGGATACGTCCGTAAAGGAAACTGGGTCAAGGGGAGGAACGGAACGGAAAGGATCAGGAGTCCCGGCTGGAAAGGAAGATCAGAAGGTGAACGGGACACCGATTACGTGTCGAAAGAATCAGAAGGCAAATCGAAGAATCGGAGGAAATCGGTATCGGAGAAGTCGGAAGGAGAAGAAGAAATCCACGAGGCGAACTCGTGTTCCTCGGCCTCGGACATCCAGGGGATTTCTGTAACAGGTTCATCCGGATTTGTTGTCTCGCCTGTGGAAAAGTCTTTGCATACCCTTCTCACCTCTAACATACCTCAGGCCCCTTGGGACGAGTCTTATCTCACACCACCCTGTGTCTTTGCTAGTTTTTACCTAGCTTCTTTTGGGGTTTGACACACCCTACACTGACTGTCTGTTTTCCAACGGAAGCCCACCACGAGGGGTTTTGACAGGTTGACGAGAAGATCCCTTAGACCCATTCCAGAGTGGTTAGAGATCGAAGATCTCCTAGCTGATTTCCGCCGCCTTGAACTTTCCACAGATTCCGAGCTCCTTATCCCGGTTACCCCAGAAAGAGCCCAACACAACCGGTTTGATTCTCCCATTTCCCCGCTTTTTGACTCACCATTTATCCTGGGTGCTTTCATACACTCAAACCCGCAGCAAACCCCTTTCTCTACCCAGTACCGTTCACCCGCTTCAGTTCCCCTTTCTCCGTTAACATCCCTCTCCACTTCCAAGTCATCCCCACTTTCATCTCCATTACCTAACCCAACCCCATCTCCTTCTCTATTGTTTCTCTTTGACTTCAGTACCTGTCCTTCTGAACCCCGTTCAGAATAGCTTTCCCCACTACATACTTCATCCTCTTCTTCCTCCTCAGTTTTATCTCCCGTTTTACTATCCTTTCTGGCCTTACCCGAGCCTAACCCGGTCGTACCACCTGCTAATCCTTGACATAACCCACCATTACCAATGGCTCAGCTGATCCAGATGCTGCTTCGTGGAACCCCCAACGCCCCGAAATTTGACGGGAAGTCCCCCTCCAAACTCCCTTGATACTTAGAAGATATTGAATACCTTGGTGACGCTGCTGCCCTTGATGAAGCAAGAAAAATAAAAGCCGCTCTTCGGTATGCCACGCTAGATGAAGCGGAGTTGTGGCAGACTCTTCCCGAAGCAACGGCCACCCCTGCGGATTGGAATGTGTTCATTGTAGCTGTAGAGAAATTGTATCCGGGTTGCGAAGGTACAAACCGGTACTGTCGAGCTGACATTCAATACCTTGTCCAGGACTACCAGACGAAGCAGATGCGGAATCGGGACGAGCTCGGAGAGTATACCCGGGCGTTTCAGAAAATTTCCACGTTGCTAATTGCTAACCGGAAGCTAGCCGAGGTGGAGCAGGACATGCTCTACCTTAACGGATTCCCATCCATGCTACAACAGAAAGTACGGCAATGGTTACTAATCATGAAACAGGCTGTCCACCCGGATGACCCCTACCCAATGAGTGACATCATTGCCATTGCCCAGTTTCTCCTAACTGGATCGGCCTTTCACTCATTGCTCCCTCCCACCGTAGCCACTCTGCCTGCCTTTGTGGCCCAACCTCCCTTCGCTGCCCCTTGCCAACAGCAACCTGCCTATGCACCACCTCGCCCGCCTCCACATGCAACTCTGGCAAACCCCACGTTCAACCCGGCAACCGGTATCAAGGTTGAAGCTATGCAGGCAATCCGGCCACCACCGCTCTGCAAGTTCTGTGCGGGACCTGGGCATTTCACCCATACATGCACAGTCTGCATGGAGTATTTGAACACAGGGAAAGTTGTCTGGGGAGAGGATGACTGACTCTATATGCCGGACGGATCCGAGATTCCGCAAGTTACAGGAGGCAGGTGCCTCAAAGATGCTGTCGACTACACGTTAGGTATTGGTCAGGGTGGACAGCCATCAACCTCCGCCAGCACCTCTGCCTCATTTGCCAGAGACCCACCACCACATGTGACAGCCAGCATCCTTTCCGCCTCGTACCCGGAAACACCCGTAGTACTGGACATCGACCCGTCTGCGTTTATTTTAACTAAGGAACAGGAAAGCGATCCCGAGGATACTGAGGACGAATTCAAGCCTTACTTTGCTCAGGCTTGGGCCAGTTTCCAGGCCGATAGGGCGGCCAAGGACAAGAGTAAATGGGTCTGGTTCAACGGGGTGCACATGCCACCTCGGAAGCGACCGGATCCGAGAGCGGCCACTGTGTCAGAGGAGCTTCTCTCCCTGGAACTTCAGAAGACCACCCCATCATCTTCATCTCGCCCTGAGCCATTGACATCAGCCCCACGTATCGAACAACGCAACGCAACCATCACTCCATCATCATTGGCACAGTCCAGATCTGCCACCACTCGACCGGGAGATCAGAGTAACACTCTCCCCCGCGTCCCGAATACTAACCAACCATTTCCCCCCTCTGCACAGTTCAAATACTCGTTTCCGCTTGAGGACGAGGCAGCTCCGTGACGAGTATTGGATCGGGTACTGGACACTTCTGTTCCGGTGCCGGTGAAGGACCTGTTTGCTGTATCGCCCGAGTTCAGGAAGCAATTCCGGGACCTCACCACAGTTAAGAGGGTTACCAATTCATCCACTAACATTGTTCAGGTGAACGAGCTGTCCAGTCTGGACCCAGATGCAGTTGGTTGCAACTTCGGTGACCGGATTCTTCAGAATGACGACGGGCTCATCGTCGTGCATCACAGTCTGCCTCTGTGGGCAGTGGATGCTAAGGTCGGGAGTTCAGGATGGGTCATCCGAGGTGTTTTGGATTCAGGTTCCAAGATTATCACAATGCCCAAGCGTATATGGGAAGATCTTGGGTTGCTGATCTGATCGGACCATACGTTGAGGATGTCGTCGGCGAATACCAGCATCGATACCACCGTCGGTGTCCTGGAGAATCTCGTCCTGGATCTCGGCGCAGGTGAAGTAATGGTGCAGGTGCAGATCTTAGCATGCGCCAACTTCGAGCTGTTGCTCGGGAGACCATTCCATTGTTTAATGAGCGCTACTACTGACGATTTCCCAGACGGGTCGCAGACGATTACTCTCCATGACCTGAATACTGGGAAACAATTCACGTTGTCGACCTGGTCGTGGATGGAAGGTTGCCCGCATTGCCGCAAGAATAAGCAATGCAATAACCACCAATCCATTGTGGAGATGGGTTTTTAGGCTTCGATGATCTGACTACCATCAGGGGAGATTACAATTGCCTTGCTGTTTCTTCTATTCCCGATCCGTTTCCGTCCGTTCCCGATGAACATTTCACACCATTGACCATTTCACCCTCTTCATATATGCGCTTACCACCATTGTCTATTGGACCAATTCCACCTTTGTCGGACTATGCTTTTCTTTCCTCTACTCAAACTGTTTTGAATCCGGACGCTGCAGACGCTTTTTCTTCCGTTTATTCATATGATACCAATTCCCATGCGCTGGAATACAAGCTGGTGGTGAAGAAGGTCCGATCGGTGCTCACTCCCGTGGATGAGGAGTTCTGAGTCACATGGACATTGCCAGACGATCCGCTGACTGGTGTAAAACAGTCAGTCAGCGCAGGGTGTGTCAAACCCCAAAAGAAGCTAGGTAAAAACTAGCAAGGACACAGGGTGGTGCAAGATAAGACTTGTCCCAAGGGGCCTGAGGTAGGTTAGTAGTGAGAAGGGTGTGCGAAGACTTTTCCGCGGGCGAAACAGTCGATCCGGTTGAACCCGGTCGAAATACAAAGATCCGGATAGACGAAGTTGATTTCCGGTCAAGGACGAGGACTGGATACGAGCGGAAAAGGTGACGAGGTTTTGGATGAGGTTGGGGAAAGAACTTTAGAAGTGTAAAATCGAGCCGGAAAGAAGGTACTGCATTCCCGCAAAGGGTACAGATTTTATAGTCCGGGCAACACCCAAGACTTAGTACATATAAGGTAACTACGAGAGGCACGATCAAAGGCTGTGAAGAAAATAATCTTCGCTGTCACAGGTAACAATGTCGCGTAGAAAGAAACAAGAAACCATGCGCAAAGGTACGACTCGCCCTGTAGTTGCGTACGACGACCCTTCAATGGAACAAAGTAAAAATGGTCTAGAACGATCCAGACGGAAGTAAGTGCCGCCGGTGATCTGGTGTACAAATAAGGAAACAGGATAAGGTAAGAATGACGTACGAAATGAATGGAACTAGTTACGTCGGGTTAGTCATCGACCGGCCGTGCCCGGGTTGGGACGGACGATCGGAAAGAACGGAACAGAAAGCAGAAACGTACTTATAAAAGTCGGGTCCACTCGGATGGACACGGGGTAGGACAGGAACGTTGCTGGACACCTTGGACAACCTAGAGGGTGCTGGAAAAGGGGAAAAACTCTATATACGGACGTAGAGAGCCTCCAGCTCCTACATCCCCAGGGTACTTTGATTCTGACTGTCCCCAGTCAGTCATGTGACCTTGTTGACTGCTGCGTTTGAAAACTGTGGACAATAGCACGAGTTTGCATAAAACGCGGCCGTTCACCAACCCGTTCATCCCTCATAACACCTCCCCGCTTCTTTCCCTCATCCTTTTCCATGTCCCTTAATCCTTTCGAAGATATCCACGTGCTTCGCAAGGCTCCCTCGGCTGACCCCGCCAAGGTGGACACCCTCAAGGAAGTCACGGAACTCAAGATGCAGCTGGACGGCATGTCGCGGTCGGTCCCCGAAGATCAGGAGGACTTGGCAGAAGACCAAGAGATGTGGTGCGCGAGGTGGCACAAGCTTTTGGTAAGCCGTGTTTGGATTGGGAGGTCCGGGTACTGATGACGGATATAGAGTGAAGTCCATACCTCCTTCCAATGCGCCCAGGAACACGGCGTTGACACTGCTCTCGAGGCCGATCTCCTCGTCCACATGCAGGAGGTGAACGCTCTATCACATCGGTGGCTGGGCGCAGCTGCGATCCAGAAATGGGAAGAGGAGGAGCACGCGGAGACAGCGGCACGAGCTGCAAAGGCGGCTCTGGCCCGGGCGGCAAAGGCGGCAGGCTCCGGCGAGCAAGAGAAAGTTCCCGTGGTAGAGCAGGTGGTTGAGTCAGCGGGATCCGGCCCGGTTCAGGAGTCGGCCGACGAGCCGCCCACGACCGAGTCGCCCAGCGAGGAGCAAGAATCTGTGTCAAGTGCGGGGCAGAAGCGGAAGGTAAGTAGGAGCTTTGGTGCAATATATGAGAAGCTGATGCCGTCTAGCATGTCTCCAGCTGAGTGGTGATGGACGAGGAAGAGGATGAAGAGGAGGAGATCGTCGAGGTCGTGGCCCCGAAGCCGTCGAAAGCGCCAGCCGGCCCGAAGACGGTGACACACCACCCCCCGTGCGACCCGTGTCAGCGAGGTGGTAGGACGTGCACTGGGGTGCCCGGTCGCACCTGCGACTCTTGCATCCGGCTCAAGACAAAATGCGGGAAGTCCAAGGGAAAGGCAGGAAGGGCGAAGGCACCAGTTCCGGCTCCCAAGGCAAAGAGGAAGGAGAAGGGACAGCAGAGGCCGGGTAAGAGTTTGGTTTTCAAATCCATAAGTATGTTCTAATCGTCTCTTCAGTCTGTAATAACACCCGGGTGGTGATTCCCACACGTAAGGCACCGGTTGCCTCCTCTGCCCGAGTAGAGGCTGACATCCCCGACTTCTTCGGGTTCTCCCCGTCGCCCGAGCCTGACTCTGACCATGAGGATGACGATGTGACGCCCCGCAAGAGGGCGAAGACTTCGGATCCGGCTCGGGACGCTGCTGTCAAGAGGATGAAGTTGGCCTTGCTGACCATGCGGACAAAGATGCACAGCATGCTCGGGTTCCTAACCGAGCTGCAAGCCCGCACCAAGGTAGCCGAGACCTATATCGGCTCGCAGCAGTTGGAGATAGAGGAGATGGAGGCGCTCTTGGAGGAGCTTTAACCGTGCCGGTTGTCGTCCTGTATATAGTGTAATCCACAGTATACTTGTATTTCTTCTGAATCCCAATCGCATCTGTGTCCGAGTCCGAGTCCGTGTCAGTGTCCGTGTCCGAGTGTGACCCCTAAGTAAAAGTGAAAAGGTAATATAAGGTGATAGCGACGGGAAAAGAAATAGAAATAAGGGTGGAAACGACACCGGGTTGCGAGATCGTACTCAGCTTGTCTTCTTCATTCGTCTATCGCATCTATTCTTGCACGGATACCCAAAGTCTATACCAGATCACACCGGGATGTTAGAAAGAAAAGTCGGTAACAATATGTGCATGTCTCATTGCATATTAGAATATGAATGTCTATGTGGTAAGTTCGTCGAGACATTGATGGAGAAAGGGAAACAGATATGTTTTTGTCTGTTTTTCTTTTTAGTTCGATGAGAAAAATGGAGATGAAGTACTTCTATTCGTCTATGCACGGAATAATTGGAGAGTGAGGTGTCACTGGACGAATACCAGGGTGAAACAGAGGGCTCCGGCCAAAACCCAGGATGGAACGGATATGGACGGATAAGATGAAATGGGATCGTCCGGGCTTTTGCCACGCTAATCGTCTAGGACTGCGTCGCCTGCATCTTCCTCGTACTCGACATCTTCCTCAGCATTGTGGTCGTCTAACTCCTTGTCATCCAATCCGGTTAGTTCCGTGACCGGGATGGTGATCTTTACCCTTGGAAAGTACGGCAGCAACCGAAAGGCTGCATACCTGAGCCTTGAGATTGACCTGTCCAACTCCGCCAGCAGGTATGAACCCCCGGTAGTCCTTTGAAGAACCACCATTGGGCCCAGATACCTCGGCTTCGTCTTCTGGTTCAACTCCTTCTCGACCCGAGTATTCTGGACCAAGACGAGACTCCCGGGCTGGAAGTCCTGGTCTCGGATCCGGTTCTTGAACTGTGCCTCAAAGTGTTTGATGGACGCAAACTGCGATAGGAGTACTTTTTCCTGGATGGTATCTATATCTTCTACCCACTTTTGGAGTTGGCGGGCACGCCAAGAGATCAGATCGGATCTGGAAGTATGATCAGTGTCCGGAGCGGGAACGAGAAAGGTTGCCTCTGCTAGGTCAAATGGGAATAGAGGCTCGACGCCATGCACCATGAAGTACGGCGAAAGTCCGGTAGACTTAAGGATAGTTACCCGTTCTGCCCAGAAAACAGAGTGAGCTGCAGATGACCAGTGAGCCTCTCCCCCCGGGGTACTTTTGACGATGGCCTCCCGGACATCGAAGTGACGCTGTTCAACCACGCTGTTCGCTTGGGAGTTGTAGGGAGAGATCCGGATGTGACAGATGCTGTACCGGTTGGCGAGAATGTCAAGAGCCTGTATAAATGCGGGGCCATTATCAGTAACGAGCTCGGCGACAGCTCCCCATCGGCAGAGAATATCCTCGAAAATGAAAGACGTGAGCGCAGATGCGTTCTCGGATCGCAACATCCGCCACTCCAGATAAGCCGTAAGGGCACACCGGGCTTGGACAATGAAGTGGTAACCACCAGATTGCGGCATTACCATAGTATTGATGTGTGCCTTGTGGAACAAACCTCCTACAACCGGCATGGTAGGTGGAATGTGCAGCTTCTTCGTCTGCTGGATCTGACACTCGTGGCAAGTTTTGGTGTACCACTTGACATCGTCGACCAACATGGGCCACCAAAAACACAGCAGAAGGCGAGTGCGGACAGAGAACACACCCTTGTGACCGAGGTTATCATGGGCCTGTCAGATGAGTCCATACCGACGCCCGACCGGAACGACGAGCTGATGACGTCCATGTGGTTCCCGACGGTATAAAGATCTGTTCAGGAGGAAGAAGCAGGTGGCGGCATTGACGAAGGAGGTGAACTCCGTATCTGTAAGGTCAGAAGGGCGAATGCGGGAATCGAGAATTCGCGAATCTGGTCAACCCGGGCATCTTTAGCGACTGCCTTTGGCGAATGCAGCAGCTCTGGGTCGCCGTCATCGGGCGTGGGTGAGGAGAAGAAAACGGAAACATATTGAGGAGGTGGTGCATGGCTGGAGTACCTAGAAATGTTAGTTGATCCACCGGGCAGAGATAGGCGGTCGTTGAGTAGGGAAATAGAGAAAGAATAAGCACTGTCGAGCCAATCCTCGAAATCATCTGTCTTGGGGAGGTCATTCTCGGATGGCGGTCGACGTGAGAGTCCATCTGCTCCAGTGTGATGGGTAGCAGGGATGTGCACAAGACGGAAATTGAATCACAGGATACCCACGATCCAGCGATTGATCGTCGCGTTTGGCTGGAGGTCGGGATTGTTGATCATCCCCTTTACATACTTGGCGTCCATTTCCACTGTTAGATTAGCAACCACGAAGATAAAAATCCGGACGGCCCGGAGAGCCTGGAACAACCCGTACAGCTCGAGTTTGGCCTGGGAATACCAGCTCTTGACATCGGTCAGGGTTAATGATCCAAAGCGATTCGGATATCGTTTCCCATCATCTCCTTCCTGCGACAAAATATACCCGACTGCGATCAGGGAGGTATCGACAGCCAGAATGACTTCCCGTCCAGATTCATAGTCCAAACGTCGCAGTGCAGGGGAGAGGCAGATCGCATCCTTTAGATGCTGCATTGCGACTCTGTGTGGCTCCTCCCAAGCGAACAGAACCCCTTTCCAGGTCAAATTGACCAACGGCCGAGCAATGGACACAAAGTCCTTGATGAAAATTCGAAGAACTCCGCACACACCTAGGAATCCGCGTACTTGTGTGATGTTCTGGCATTCTGGCCAGTCATGGATTTTCTCCATCTTCTTGTCGTGGGGGATGCGACCGTCGAAGGTGCACTTATGGCCGACGATGGTAGCATCCGGTGCGGCAAGAACGAACTTCTTGGCGGACACGGTGACGTTAACAAGTTTCAACCTCTGTAGTATCCGGTAGACGTTCTGTAGGTGCTCCCATATGAAGCAGCAGATCCCTGGGTTTTCCGGGATGGTCTCGTAAGTACCATCCGGATCTTGGTAGTGACTCACGACCCCTTTGACCGGGAGGTCGTCGATGAACGGGTAGGTGAATTGAGGGATTTCGTCTTGGAGGATAAACGAGATGTCGGCCTGGTATATCTGCACGGCATTGGTGTATCCCATTGGGACAGTGGTGAGACAGTGGGGACCCATGGGGCTGCTGAAGGTCGTCAAATCCCGGGAGTCTTGGTGGAGGGGTTGCTGGTTGTAGCCGGCAAAAAGGTCCATCATGCCATATACCGCGTACCCGGCAAAAGATTCTGCAAAGTGTTCGACGAATGGAGGGGTGGAGGAGTCATGGATGGTGACGGCATTGAGGGGCTGTAGGTCGTGGATGAGGTGAAGGGATTTACCATCCCCCTTGAGGATGCAGAACCAGTGGGAACGGTACGTGGATGTGGACGGCTTGTAGACCCCGGATGCGATCCGGTCCTTGATGATCTTTACCGTCTCCATCCACATAGCGGGGGGAATGGGAATGTTGCGAAGTACCCAGGGAGTGTGGGGCACCGTTGGAATCTTTACGGGTGGGAAGTATCTCGGGTCCATTCGCCCCCGCTCGAGTGGCGTCCAGGCAAAAGCCATCTCCTGCTCGCACACAATCCAGCGCACAAGCTTAAGTTCTTCCGGCCAAAGCCAATTTGCGGGATCTAGATCGAGGGCGTCAGCTCTTTCCTGCGTAAAACGAGTTCCGGGAATAAAGTCCGGTGGACGTGTAGGTAGTGGTATCATCCCGGCGAGCGGATCATCCGGTAATGATCATGTGACTCGGAATTCCTCATCCACGGGAGCGAGCACCGATCGGACCTTCTTCGCCACCGGCTTGTAAGCCAGTGCATGGGAATTGGTATTGTATGAATAAACGGAAGAAAAAGTGTCTGCAGTGTCCGGGTTCAAAACTGTTTGAGTAGAAGAAAGAAAAGTGTAGTCTGACGAAGGTGGAATTGGTCCAATTGACAATGGTGGTAAGCGCATATATGAAGAGGACGAAAAAGACGATGGTGCGAAATGTTCATCAGAAACGGACGGAAACGGATCGGGAATAGAAGAAATGGCAAGACAATTGTAATCTCCCCTGACGGTAGTCGGATCATCGAAGCCTAAAAACCCATCTCCACGACGGATTGGTGGTTATTGCATTGCTTATTCCCGCGGCAATGCGGGCAACCTTCCGTCCACGATCGGGTCGACAACGTGAATTGTTTCCCGGTATTCGGGTCACGGAGAGTAATCGTCTGCGACCCGTCTGGGAAATCGTCAGTAGTAGCGCTCATTAAACAATGGAATGGTCGCCCGAGCAACAGATCGAAGTTGGCGCATGCTAAGATCAAGCGGAAACGAGTATTTGAACTGTGTGGAGGGGGGAAACGGTTGGTTAGTATTTGGGACGTGGGGGAGAGTGTTACTCTGATCTCCCGATCGAGTAATGGCGGATCCGGGTTGTGTCGATGATGATGGGGTGGTGGCTGCGTTTTGTTGTTCGATGCAGGGAGCTGATGTTGATGGCTCGGGGTGAGATGAAGATGATGGGGTGGTCTTCTGAAGTTCCGGGGAGAGAAGCTCCTCAGACACAGTGGCCGCTCTCAGATCCGGTCGCTTCCGAGGTGGCATGTGCACCCCGTCGAACCGGACCCATTTACCCTTGTCCTTGGCCACTCTATCTGCCTGGAAGCTTGCCCAAGCCTGGGCGAAGTAAGGTTTGAATTCGTCATCAGTATCCTCCGGATCGCCTTCCTGTTCCTTAGTTAAAATAAACGCGGATGGGTCGATGTCCAGTACCACGGGTGTCTCCGGGTACGAGGCGGAAAGGATGCCGGCTGTGACATGCGGTGGCAGATCTCTAGCGAATGAGGTAGAAGCGCTGGTGGAGGTTGATGGCTGCCCACCCTGGCCGATACCTAATGTGTAGTCGACGGCGTCTTTGAGGCACCTGCCTCCCGTAACTCGCAGAATCTCTGATCCATCCGGCATATAGAGTCGGCTGTCCTGCCCTCAGACAACTCTCCCTGTGTTCAGATAGTCCATGCAGACCGTGCATGTGCAGGTGAAATGCCCGGGTCCCACACAGAACTTGCAGAGTGGTGGTGGCCAGGTTGCCTGCATGGCTTCAACCTTGATGCCGGTTGCCGGGTTGAATGCCGGGTTTGCGGGAGTGGTATGTGGAGACGGTTGAGGTGGTGCGTAGGCGGGTTGCTGTTGGTGAGGGGCGGCGAAGGGAGGTTGGGCGACAAAGCCCGGCTGAGCGGTGATGGCAGGAGGGAGCGACGAGCGGAAAGCCGATCCCGTTAGGAGAAACTCGGCGACGGTGATGACGTCACTCATTGGATAGGGGTCATCCGGGTGGACATCCTGTTTGGTGATCAGTAATCATTCCCGTACTTTTTGTTGTAAAGCGGATGGAAATCCGTTAAGGAAGAGCATATCCCGCTCCACCTCGGCTAGCTTCCGGTTAGCAATTAGTAATGCCGAGATTTTCTGGAACACCCAGGTATACTCTCCGAGTTCATCCCTGTTCCGCATCTGCTTTGCCTGGTAGTCCTGGACGAGGTATTGAATGTCAGCTCGACAATAACGGTTTGTACCTTCACAACCCGGGTACAATTTCTTTACGGCCACAATGAACGCATCCCAATCTGCAGGAGCGGCCATTGCTTCCGGAAGGGTCTGCCACAATTCGGCTTCATCTAGTGCGGCATACCGAAGGGCCGCTTTTATTTTTCTCGCTTCATTAAGGGCGGCGGCGTCGCCAAGGTACTCGATGTCTTCTAAGTATCTAGGAAGCTCAGAAGGAGACTTCCCATCAAATTTCGGGGCGTTAGGGGTTCCGCGAAGGGGCATTTGGATCGGTTGTGCCATTGGTAATGGTGGGATCTGTTGAGGGTTAGCGGGTGGTACAACTGGGTTAGGATCGGGTAAGGCCGGGAAAAACAGTAAAACGGGAGATAAAACCGAAGAGTATGAAGAGGATGAAGTATGTAGTGAGGAACGCTGCTCTAAACGGGGTTCGGAAGGGCGGGTACTGAAGTCAAAGAGAAAAGATAGAGAAGGGGAAGGGGTTGGGTTAAGTAACGGACATGAAAGTGGGGATGACTCGGAAGTGGAGAGAGATGTTAACCAAGAAAGGGGGACTGAAGCGGGCGAACGGTACTGGGTGGAGAAAGGAGTTTGCTGCGGGGTTGAGTGGATGAAAGCACCTGGAATAAAAGGTGAGTCAGAAAGTGGGGAGACGGGAGAGTGAAACCGGTTATATTGAGCTCTTTCCAGGGTAACCGGGATAAGGAGCTCGGATTCTGTGGAAAGTTCGAGGCGGCGGAAATCAGCTAGGAGATCTTCGATCTCTAATCACTCTGGAGTGGGTCTAAGTGACCTTCTTGTCAACCTGTCAAAACCCCTCGCGGTGGGCTCCAGTTGTAAAACAGTCAGTCAGTGCAGGGTGTGTCAAACCCCAAAAGAAGCTAGGTAAAAACTAGCAAGGACACAGGGTGGTGCAAGATAAGACTTGTCCCAAGGGGCCTGAGGTAGGTTAGTAGTGAGAAGGGTGTGTGAAGACTTTCCCGCGGGCGAAACAGTCGATCTGGTTGAACCCAGTCGAAATACAAA
>JBBPNN010000900.1:0-14259 GCA_038090935.1 Hortiboletus campestris | reverse complement strand
CTCGCGAGTCCACAAGCGGATTGGGCTAGATACTACACTTGTATTGCGTAGAACTAACTGGGGAATAGTACAAGTACAGCGGGCGTTTATATACGTGAGAGCGGACTCTGAATAAGGAGTCCTAGAGGGGAAACAGAACAGCGGAGCGCCGTTCTGGAAGGGGATACGTCCGTAAAGGAAATAGGGCCAAGGGGAGGAACGGAAAGGAACGGAACGGAACAAGGGAAGACATACTGCGGAAAGGATCAGGAGTCCCGGATGGAAAGGAAGATCAGAAGGTGAACGGGACACCGTCTACGGGTCAAAAGAATCAGAAGGCAAATTGAAGAAACGGAGGAAATCGGAATCGGGGTCGTCGGGAGGAGAAGAAGAAATCCATGAGGTGAACTCGTGTTCCTCGGCCTCGGACATCCAGGGGATTTCTGTAACATCAATCTTTGTTATTCTGGATATTTGAGGGGGAGCTCTAAGGATACTTTGTTCTCCAAAAACATTGGGAGTGCATCGTTCACCTGGGCCATTGAGGGCTGAAGTATAAGCAAAAAATGTGACTGCAATAAGGGGAGTGAGGAAGTGTGACCTGAACCTGGACTTGCCTGAATAGTGCATGGTCATAGATAGACCATGGTGACTCATTCTGAGACGCAGTGAACACAGGTGGTGGTGGTAGTGATAGCCCAAGTGAGAGTGATGCACTAGCCTATGTGTGATTCATAAATGGGAATTTCCCCACCCTAATTAGATCAAAGGCAGCAGGATCTGAAAATCACTTCCTACTTCTCACCCTTATTGTTATCCACTACCACTTACCCTCTGATGAGTTCCTATAAGCAAATTTCTTCTTCTGCCAAATCTCATGATAACAGGCCATCAAAACACATCAGGATGACCCCAAAAAATGTTTCAAATAAATCAAGGAAGGGTAAAAAACACAACAGGAAGTACAGTGAGCAACAAAACTGTTCCAATAACTAACCCCAACACAGTGCATGAAGCACACTGCAACCACATGTGGGAATTCCACTTTTGTTTGGTGTGACCAAACAATGTACACACCCTTAGCTACAAACCAATTATTGGGTCATGTGATTTGGTCCAGAGGCTGTGGAGATACATCCATTTTAAGTCACTCATGTCATTGGAACAGTTTTGTTGCTGATATTAGGGTATTGTAAATTAGTATGAAGTGTATCCTCCTTTGGCCTTGATAACATCCTGAACCCTTCTAGGTATGCTCTCAATCAATCTCTGACACTCTCCAACCTCACTCTTGTACCACCACCCCCCTTGGATGGCTCAGGATATGCTGCTAGCCTCCTGTTCAGAAGAAACCATAGGTGTTCTATGGGGTTAAGGTCTGGAGACTGAGCAGGCCATGCCATAACCTCAAATCCATGCTCTCTCAACCACTCCTTGATCTTTCTACTGATATATTTGGGATCATTATCCTGCTGAAAAATAATGTCCTCCAGAGTAAATCCATAATCCACTAAGATTTGTTGGAGTTCATCTTCCAAAATCTGCACATAGAGATTAGCATCCATCTTAGCATCCATTTTACAAGCCATTCCAACTTCATTCCAAGTCATGCAGCCCCACATCATCACTGATCCTCCTCCAAATTTGACTGTATCCTCCACAAGTCTATCACTGAGGCCCTCTCCTGCCTTTTTCCAAGCCCACTTCCTACCATCTGAGCCAAAATTCAACCTTTCTCTTCTATGACACTTGCAAAGAAGAGGGCATTTCTGCTTCACCACAGCCTTCATACCAGCTTTCTTCAAGTGACGACAGATGTTCTGAGGAGAGATGGAATGGTTCTTGACATCCTAAAGAGTTTTGGTGATCTAAACAGCATTCTCAGCCTTTCCAGTACCAAGAAGTTAAATAGCATGTTGCATATCAGTAGGAGAGATGATGAATGGACAACTGCCAGTGGCTTTGAAAAGGTTGGAACAGTGTTCAGTGCAAATCCGACTGATGGTGGAGTTACTGAATCCAGTGGAAGCAGGGATCTGATGAGTTGTTTGACCCAATTCCAAAAAAGCAATAACTTGGTTGACTTGATCAGTGGAAAGGGATTTCATAATGAAAGAAGTGGTAAAAGCGATGGTGTTTGGCTGTGTTTACATCATGTTGAACCATTTATACATCACATGACCCAATGCTGACATAATATCCCATCACAACATATGAATTCTATATTTCAATATGACAGCAACAAAACTGTTCCAATAACATGAGTGACTTACAATGGGTATACCTCCACGGCCACTGGACTGAATTACATGTTCCAAGCATTGGTTTGTAGCCAATGGTTTGCACTTCATTTGGTCACACCAAAACTAAGTGGAATTCCCACATGTGTTTGTAGTGCACTTTGCACATTGTGTTGGGGTTATTTATTGGAACAGTTTTGTTGCTCACTGTATGTTTCTGTTACTGACTACTATGTCCGAGGCTTATCTCATTAGGTATCACACATCTGACAATGAGGATGGGTCAGACTGTGATTCAAAGCATGACCCTGAGTCAGATGTTGAACTCAGGGTGCCCCTTAAGGACATAAAGGGTGCCGGATGCACCATCACACATTGCTGCGACATGTTCTGTGATGTCAACAAGGCACTGCATCTTGTGATGCTCTCCAGGCAAGAAGAGCAAGGGGAAAAGGATTTTGAAGACAAAGATGGGCACCATGCTAGGAAGAAAGCTCTTGACTGCATGTGAGTGTTTTCGTCACCATACGTGCTCATTATGAAAACCAGGTACCAGCACTCCACAAATGCTGATTTGCTACAAGAAGGTCTACTATACCCTTGTCTATGAGATTCCAAGCATCAAGATGCTCATTGAGGACACCATGTGCACATCAACACTCAAGAAAATGCTCAAAAAGGTGCGTATATGTGCATACAGTATATTGTGGTCTCAAGGACTGGCTAAAATAGTACCCTAGATTAATGAAGCTATAAATGAGACGGGAGCAGTGACTCTGCTCGACTGCGCGAGAAGCTACCAACATACATCCTTCAAAACCCAAAAGTCGACATTAAGAAGCCTACCATCAATGCAAGCACCTCAAAATCAGAGCTCAGACTGAATCACCCACAGCTGGCTGGGTATCTTTGCCTGGTTGAGTATGTGTCAGCATTCAACCAGAACGTGGAGGAGTATATATTTTGTAATGATTAGACAATGCTAACAGAAATGAAATAGGACTCAGAAGAAGCTCAAGAATAGCAAAATTGACATGTCAGCCACTAAATTGCCCACATTCCTGTGGGAAGACAATGGAGCTAAGTTCAATGATGAAGACATTTACTTGGGCCTTTTCCATGGATTTTATCTTGAATGGGTAAGTCTCACTGTTTCTTATGATCATTAGAACTAACTCCTCCCCAATCAGGTTGCTAGGCATATTTTTACAGGTCTGTCTACTGCTCACAGTGGGGACTCACGTGGGGTATGTTCGTGCAATGCAGACCTCCACCATATGGATAAGGTGGAGGCAGCACACATTGCTTATGCTGCAGTCCTAGTAAGTTCCATGCACACTGTTCCTGTACTATAATTGATGTTTGTATTATAGGCTTACTTTGGAATCAGCTTGCAATTGCGTTGGTCAGAGAAGGACAGTTGTTTCAACTACCACAAGTTTTACTATGTTGCAATGGATCTCATCAATAAATGTGAAGACATCAAATGGAAAGAGGGACTCATCAAACACTTCAACATGTGTGTAATTTTCTATTTATGACAGCTATATTAACCAATATCATACCAGGCTTTTCTTGAGGAACCAAGAAGGTCATTGCAGTGACTTGATGACTTTGGATGATGACTTAGCATCCACATCTACAAAAAGAGGAGGATTCCTCAGCCGTATGTGAGTGCAAGCGGCTGCATGTGCTGCCCACTGGCACACGACCAAGTCATCATCCAAGTCTGTCACCACTAATGATACACCTGCAGAAACCTCACTAGCCTCACCCGGAGTTCCTGTGGTGGTTGACACATTGGAGCATCAACTTCCACCTTGACTAGTATCTCTGCAAGAGTCTTCATCCCCTTTCATTTCAGCTCCCTCCACTCAGGCCCCAGCGCCAGCAACCATTACCACTGTCAGCACTACCACCCTCAATCTCTTTAGTGAGCTATCTGAACTCAAGCCCGACGAGGAATTAGGAAGGCCCAAGTCATCAGTGCTGAAGGGAAAGGGAACTGGACGAAACCCTGAGCTCCAAGTGCAGGAGTGGCCAGAAGAAGGCCAGAAACAATGCATAGGTGAGTATGTTTTTTATTATCTTGCTTGGGCTAATGCTGCAGTTAGGTTAACGTTCCCGATATCGCATGTCTTGCACAACTCTACATGCTCACATGTCTCTGCTCCCCAGCTTCATCACTTCTGCAACAGTGTCCATGTTCATACTAGTATGTCTGCAAATCAGTGTCTCAATCCCCCATATACCGTCTTGTCATCCACTTTTTGTAACTCATGGAGTAGATTGTCATATTAGATTAAAAACCTGTATTTCGATGTGTATACAATTCTCTAATAAGCATCAAATATAACTCATTATCTGGAGATATCAGAAGTTGTCAGAAAGAGAACATTCATGTGAAAGTCTGCCTCCGGTTGGAAAAGCAGCTAATTGAGATGACCAAACATGGGGGTGTGAAATCTGATATACATAGCAAACCAGTCCATGGCACATGATATCAGAAAATATTACCATCTATTGTGATCTCGAGATTTTGCAATTTTTGTGATGTTGGAAATACTGGATATAGGAAACTTGTTTCAGAGGCTGCTCAGCACAGTGGGCCAATCAAGCCCAAAGGTATATTCAGCATCAACACTGCCAATGGCCTGCTTCGATACCACTTAGAAGTGTGGCACATGCTTGTGTATCTAGAGATGCTTGAAAAGAACCATTGCAATGTACAATCGAAACTTCTCAAAGCCCAATTTTCCAGAGGACATTCATACAACTCCCTGACATCCGCCCTATCTAAACTGGGGATAACCATCAACAATCTCCTGCCACCACCACCACTTCAACCAGGTGACAGTGTGCCAATAGGCATTGGCCTACATCCCAAAGCAGACCTATAATTTACCTGAATTCTCTCTTTCAGTTTTGCAGGATTGTCTGGTCAATTTTATTGTTGCATATGACAAGGTATGTAATGTCACTCATTCTCAAAGCATATTTTCATCATCACTCATATTCACTAGGCAATCAACATTGTTGAATGTCCTGCATTTTGTTAACTCCTTCTGTTATGCTAAGTGTAGAACCTAGCTTTATTGGTGAGAGTATTTATGACAAACAACAAGTAAAATAATCCTAGAGCTAGAGGGCTGCAACATCTGAGCTATGTCAAAGAGTCCACTAATGCTTGGTAGGCATAGAGACTGGGCGAAGGGGTCTTGTGAAGTAGATTGCAATCTACAAAGCGGGTTGGGCTAGAAACTACATTTCAATTGCATAGAACTAACTGGGAAAACTACAAGTACAATGGGTGTTTATATACTGTGAACAGACTCTGAATAAGGAGTCCTAAAGGGGAAATGGAACAGTGGGGTGCCATTCTAGAAGGGGATACATCCATAAGGAGAACAGAGCAGAACAGGTGAACTGCGGAACATAGAAAGGAATGGAATGGAACAAAGGAAGACATATGAAAGGAGAAGAGGAGTTCTGGTAGGAAAGAAGAGCAGAAGAGAATGGAACTCCGTCGGATAAGGATCTCTAAGAATCAAAAGAATCAGAAGGAAGATTGAAGAAGGTAGCAAAATTGGAAGTGGAGTCCTCAGGTTCCCATGCAGTTACCCATGAGTTAAACTCGAACTCCTCGGCCTTGGTCATCCAGGGGATTTTTGTAACACCTTCTTGTTCTCTGCAAGGACATTCAGGACACAGATATCCCACACCACACAAAGATGCAAGAGGTAGACTGGACAGGTGGATTGGATGTGTCCAGGAGCATTGGCCTAACAGTAGGGGCACTGATAGGCTGGGCAGGAGGGGCGAAGGCGACCAGGACTTTGACAGACAAAGCAGTGCATAGCTGCTCAATTGTGACATTGAGAGAGTGACACTCCTCAGACAGAAGTGGAACTGAGGTTTTGGTTTGATGGCATGGATTGGAAGATGGATTAGATGGAGTCGACCAATTGAGAGAAGTCAAGGTCAGAAACAGGTCTAGATCTGTGTCCCTGAAATGGGGGTGGAACAGGAATGGGGCTCTGCGATGGAGAGGGGAGGCTCTGCAGCGAGGTGTCTGCAGTAGCAACTCCAGAGTCAAGGTTTGGAGTAGATTCAGGAGTGTGAACTCCAGGCTCGGGTGTTGTGTGAAGCATCCCCTGGAAGAAGTGTCTCCATTGTTCCTCATTGCATAATCCAACAGTTGTGGCGAAGATCCACTGCATGACCTCCTCAGGGACAAGATGGAAGAAGCAAGGGAAGTTGGTGGAGGCAAGGAGCTGGAGGACCTTGTATTAGTGCATGGCGAGTCTATGGTTCCATCACTGTGCATTCTCAATGGAGAGGTTGGTGGTCATTGCCAAATGGAGTTGACCACAGGAGTAGTTGTGGTAGAGCTGGATGAGGCCAGTGGTGAGGATTTCCCTGTCATTCCTGAACTCCACACTTTGTTCAATGGGGAGTAACACTGAGGGGTCTTCGAGGATCAACACAAAGACAACATGTCATTCATGGAGGGGGAGTCAAGAAAGAAAAGAAATCAGAATAATGGGAGCAGAAATGCCAGAAGTAGAAATATTAAAAGCAGGGGAGATAGACATATCAAGAAAATGGTTGGTGACAAGGTGGAGTTCCTAGATGTTTAAGTATCCCAAGGAAAGTCCAAATCAGGAAGTTGGAAAGGCTCAGGTGGAGTGAAAGCAGAAAGAAGCATGAAAAGATTGAGTTGCAAAGCTTCTTCAGGTCACATCAGAATTGGATGAAGTCGGGATAGCGCAGCTGTGGACTGTGGACTGCGGGGCATAGCATGGGAGAGATAGGTGGGAGGAAAGGTGAGTCAAAAAGGTGAGTGATGAAATGTGAGGAATTCAGCGAAATTTCCATGTATGAACTCCTTCTCCTAACAATTTCATTTGCAACATTGTGCTTGGCATCGTTGGCTGTACTGGCTATTTTGGTCTTGATGCAGATGATTCTGGACCTCCAGGACATGGTTTCAGAGTGGTGGACATCCATTGTGGTATGTGGGCGGTTTAACGAGCCAACTCGTTAACATCAAGGAAACAAGTTGACTTGGTGAATAGCAAGGAAATTCTTTGAGGTTGTCACATTCAACCCTCATTGGATCCATGATGGGAAGAAAGGATGGGAGGATTTCAGTCAGCTGGAACAACGGAAAGTTTTCTGTCTCTCGAATAATCAAACCATGGAGTGGGGTGACAGAGTTACCAGTGGATGGGGAGGTGGAGGTGGAGGATGGGGTGGAGCTGGCAGTGACGATGGTGACAACAAGGATTAGGGTGAAGTCACCATAGCAAACTCTTTAGCTCTAGATAGTTTGTAAGCCTGTAGCATGTACTTGGCATGTGAAAGATGCAATTCCAGCTCCCACATATCCTCAGCACAAGAGTAGCTCTTCCAAGAGACAAGAAATTGATGGTGTCCAGGCAATCCTTGGTGTGAATGGATGGTTTCGATTTCATATTCCTCCTCTCCTTCAATGATCTCAGAAGGAGGATTGAAGTAGTTCAGTCCATGTTCATCAGTCTTAGTAAAGGTCAAAAGGAGGGAGGCATGGAAGACAAAGTTTATAGGCATAAGGGGAGATGACTGCATTGACCTTGAATGGTCCTTCACAGTGGGGAGCAAGCTTGCGAGAAGAAAAACTGAACCTGAGGTTCCGAGAGTTGAGCCAGACCTTGTCTCCTACTTTCCATGGGGTAAACTTCATTCCAATGTGCTCTCTAATGGTTTGAGCAGCTTTGGCATGAGTGGTGATGGCCTCCTTTCATGCGGCATCAAGGATTTCTAACTGCTTTTCCAAGGTGGGAAGAAACATGGTTGCAATTGGAGGGTAGGCATGGGATTCATACCCATGCATCAATGAGAACAGAGTGACATTGGTGACAAAGTGGATGGCAGAGTTGTGGGAGAACTCAGCCATTGGCAAGAGTTCAGCCCACTTTGAGGCATTTCCTTGGCAAAAGATATGAAGATAGGTTTTGAGTTTTTGGTTAACCCATTCAGACTCTCTGTCAGTCTGAGGGTGATAAGCGGTGGACAGGGCAACATCATAGGATAGGAGTTGAGCAAGCTCCTTCACAAAGGCAGAGGCAAATTGAGAACCTCAATCAGAGATAACCTTGTCATGAAGTCCAAATTGACAGAAGACATTCTTAAAAAAAAGGGATGCTATCCCTATGGCATTGATAGATTTGTTACAAGGGATGAAAATCACCTCCTTAGTAAGCCCATGGACCACGACCAGCACAGAATCAAAACCAGAGAATAGGGGGAGGTCAGTAATCATATCACAGGAGATTTGCTGGAATGGCCAATCCACAGAGGAGGATATTGGATGGATACCAGGAGCCACCAGATGGGTGTTGACCTTGTTTGCTTGACAAACAACACAACCTGCAACAAAGTGATGAACAAAGGTGGTCAGACCAGGCCACCAATAATCGTGTTGCACAAGGTGAACAGTGCAGAAATACCCTCCATGACCTCCAGCAGGCGAATCATGGAGGGACCAAACAACATCCTGTCAGGCAGGCTTGGGAATGTAGAGGCGGCCCTTGAAGTATAAGGCACCATCCATGAAAGTCCAATCCTTCAGGGAGGCATGAGAGAAGAGCGAGTTGCCTTCAGTCAAGGCTTTGACAGCATTGAAGATGAGGGGATCATCAGCCCCAGTGAAAAGTGACTATGTTGGGGGTGGTTCAAATATGCTCAGGGATACTTTTTCGGTCAGGACAGAGAGCGTCAGATGTAAACACGTTTGTCTAATAGAATGAGAATGTACTTCATGCTTGTAAGTTATGGTGTCTGATGGCAAATGATTTGTGGGCATATATCATAAGTGAACAGATAACGACATGTTGTCTCTGGGCTCGCTCACATCAGGCCATATGCTCGTAACTGATTGTTAATGTTGCCGTATGTTGCTAGCATCTATTAGAATCTGACAATAAATGCTGCTTAATGATCACACCATCTGCTTGTTTGTGACAATATATGATTATTTTGGGTACATATGCTACAAGGACAATGGGTGTTTATATACTGTGAGCAGACACCAAATAGGGAGTCCTAAAGGGGGAGTGAAACAGCGGAACACTATTCTAGAAGGGGATATGTTCATAAGAAGAACAGAGCAGAATAGGTGAACTGTGGAACATGGAAAGGAACAGAACAGAACAAAGGAAGACATATGAAAGGAGAAGAGGAGTTCCAGTAGGAAAGAAGAGCAGAACAGAATGGAACTCCATTGGACAAGGATCTCTAAGAATCAAAAGAATCAGAAGAAAGATCAAAAAAGGCAGCAAAATTGGAAGTGGAGTCCTTGGATTCCCACACAATTACCCACAAGTTAAACTCAAACTCCCACACCACACAAAGATGCATGAGCTCATTTTGGCCGCATGGCAAAAGAGCTTTGACTTGATCAAGGCAGAGCCTGAAGGTGAGTTGTTGACTGGTCCTAGTGAATTTGCCTCATGGTATGTTCCTTAGAAATCTGCTGGCAAGATCTCATTCACCACAGACATGTGGTCTTCAGACAGTCTTGATTCATACCTTGCTATGATGGCACATTGGATTGCCCAAGACGAGAAGACTGGTACTCTCTCCCTGAAGATTGCACTGATTGCTTTTCGTCATTTTCTTGGTGAGCAAATGGGAGAAGCACTTGGCAAGCTTATTCTTGGTATCCTTGACAATGTGGAAATTCCTGTCAAAAAGGTGAGCTCATCTCAAGCCTGGTTTGAAGGGACTGCTCAAAATCACATAGGTCAGTCATTTTACAATGGACAATGCATTCAACAATGACTCTATGTTACGAACTCTCTATGAACTCTTGAGGGTTGAGTGGGAGTTCTTGTACAATGCTCAAGAACATTGTATCTGATGTTTTTCTCACATCATCAATCTTTGTGTTCAGCACACACTCAACAAGTAGTGTATTGAAGCAGATTTCAGCAATGTTCCATCTACGTGGGTCAACAACTATGGTGAAGTTATTGACAAAGCCAAGTATATTGAGGTAGTGCAAGGGGATCCTGTCAGTCTTGGCAGGGACATCATATCTGCCATTTGTGCCTCACATCAATGTTGTGCTGCTTTTTTACAGATGATGGAAAATGGTAACAAGGGAGAAGTCTTCACAGGCCAGGATGGCAAGCCCACACAACTTCCAACTTGCCAGTTGCTTCTGAATGTGAGGACTCATTGGGACTCCACATTCATCATGATAAACTGCCTCTGTGGATTACACCAGGTATGTAATATACAATAGATTTGCAAAGTACAACTAAATCATTACTAGGCTATTGACTACCACCTAGCTGTGCTCCGAAATGGGGATCTCACCAAGTACAGGTTATGCAATATTGATTGGGAGGTTTTGCAGGACATTGAAGTCATGGTTGGAGTGAGTCTTTATCTATATTCCAACACTTATTGCTCAACATGACTCAATGCAGGTACCATCCACTGCTCAGCAGATGATGTGTGGTGAATGTAGTCCATTGCTTGGCAGTGCAATTCCAGCTTATGAAATATTTGTTTTCCAATGGCACAATCTTTCATCATTGCCCAATCACCCTCACATTGGCATCCTCATACTTGAGGGCCTTCCAACCGCAACAAAATATCATAAACTTATGTGTGACAACAAGATGTATATATATGCAATGTGTAAGTTCCAACCTTGATGGTGAGTACGAGCTCAATTCATCCTTGCAAGTTGTGAATCCATGCATCCACTTCTCATGGATACAAAAACATTGGGGAATTGAAGTTGTATCTGCCAGGTCGCACATCTTGAGCAAGGTAAGCATTTACTTTTGTTCACTTATAACATTTACCTGAACATTATCATGACAGTTGCACAAATACCATATCTCAGACATCAGTTTGAATCCTGTGCCAGCCTATCCTGAATCTTCAACTCAATCATGCACTTTTATGACCCTTGTGGCCCAATATGGTCTCTTAGACATGCAAATTTCACAAGAAAACAAAGGTCTGCAATCAGTCAAAGAGGAATTTTCATCTTACATCACAACTACCTCACAGATGAAGATGGATCCATTGGCATTTTGGAGGGTGGGTGCTTGATGACAATGCTGTAATGAAAGCTAATCCAGAATGTCAAATAGCTGGAAGCTATTTGTTACGCTAAGCATAGAACCTAGCTTTATCAGCAAGAGCTTTGGGATGAACAATGAGTAAAGATATCATGAGTTGTTGAGAAGTCTACTGTGCTTGGTAGGTGAAGAGACTATGAGAGGGGTCTCACATAGTGGGCTGCTACCACTTAGTGGATGGGCTAGAAACTACACTTGAATTGCATAGAACTAACTGGGGAAAACTACAAGTATACTGGGCATTTATATACTGGGAGCAGACCCTGAATTAGGAATCCTAAAGGAGAAACAGAACAGCAGAGTGCCATTCTAGAAGGGAATATGTCCATAAGGAGAACAGAACAGAGTGGATCAGGAACTGTGGACTGTGGACTATAGGAAGGAACAGAACAGAAGAAAAGAAGACATACTCAAAAGGAAATAGGAGTTCTGGCAGGAATAGAAGCACGGAATGAATGGAACTCTGTCGGACTAAAGGAAATCAGAAGGAACATCAAAGAAGGAATCAAAATTGGAGTCCTCGGATTTCCACACAGTTACCCAAGAGTTGAACTCTAGTTCCTCAGCCTCAGTAACCCAGGGGATTTCTGTAACATTTCCCCCATTGTATACCTGAGACCATCTCAAAAACTAATATCTCCATCGTCATCAGTCTCATTGGGATCTCTGCCATTGACTCAAGAGAGCTAGACTGGACAGGAGGATTGGATATGTCCAGGTGTGAATGCTCAGCAGTAGGGACACTGATTATATGGGCAGGAGGGATGCAAGTGACTGGGGCTTTGACAGATAAAGCAGTGCATAGCTACATGATTGCGATGTCAAGGAAGAAACACTCCTCTGACAAAGGTAGGACAGAGGTTGGTGGCAGTGGAATGAGACTGGAAGATGGATTGGATGGTGTCGACCAGTCGAGAGAAGTTGAGTTCGGAAGAGGGTTGAGATCCTTGTCTTGGAAATGGGGGTGGTATGGGAATGAAGTTCTGCAGCAAAGAGGGGATTTCCTGTGCTGAGGTGATTGCAGTAGTAACTCCAGAGTCAAGGTTCAGAGTAGATTTGGGAGTGGGAACTCCTGACTCAGACATTGTGGCTGATGATCCCTGGAAGAAGTACCTTTGTTGCTCCTCATTGAGAAGTTCAAAAGTAGTGGAGAGGATTTGCTGCATGACATCCTGTGGGACAAACTGGAAGAACCAAGAGAAATTGGTGACAGAAAGGAGTTGTAGGACGTCATAGCATTGTCCAGCAAGTCTGTTGTTCCATCACCATGCATCCTCAATGGTGAAGCTGGAGCACACTGCCAGATGGAGTCAGCCATGGGGGTAGTTGTGGTAGAGCTGGATAAGGCCTGGGGCGAATACGTTCTGGTCAGCCCTGAACTTGGGATGCTGTTCAATGGGGAGGGTCTTTGAGGACCAATGCAAAGACAACATGTTGTTCATGAAGGGAAAGGCGATCAAAAAATGCAAGGGAAATCAAAGAAGGCGCCAGAGTGGAAATGTTGGAGGTGGGAGAAAGGGACATATCAAATATGACAGTGACAAGGTGGAGTTCCTGGGCTTTAAATACTCAAGATGAAATCCAAATCAGGAATGTGGAAAAAAATGGATGGAGTGGAAGCACCGAGAAGCACAGAAAGGCAGAGTTCTGAGGCTTCTTTGGATCAAATTGGGACTGTGCAGCTGTGGAACTGCAGAACACAGCAAGGCAGAGATAGGGGGAAGGAGAGGGAAGATAAAGAGGCAAGTGATGAAGCATGAGTAGTTCAGAGAAAACCCCATGTATGAATTCCTTCTCCTCATAATCTCCTTTGGTATTTTATGTCTGGCTTCGTTGGCTGTGCTGGCCATGTTGGTTTTAACTTGGTTGGTCCTGGATCTCCGAGACTGGGTGTCAGATAGATGGATGCCCATAGTGGTATATAGCCGATTTTGTGAGTCAGCTTGTTAATGGCGAGAGAGCAAGCTAATTGGGCAATTTAGTAGAAAAATCCTTTGAGGTTATGGCATATAACCCTCATTGGATTCATGACAGGAAGAAGGGATGGGAGGATATTGTTATGCTAAGCATAGAACCTAGCTTTATCGGTGAGAGTCTTCATGATAAACAGCAAGTAAAGTAGTCTTCGAGCTAGAGGGCTATGCTCTCTGAGCTATATTGATAAGTCTGCTATGCTTGATAGGTGTAGAGACAAAGGGAAACTGGTCTCACAAAGTAGATCACAATCTACAAGTGGATTGGGCTAGAAACTACACTTGAATTGTGTAGAACTATGTAACTGGGGAAACTACAAGTACAATGGGCATTTATATACTATGAGCAGACCCTGAATAAGGAATCCTAAAGGGGAAACGGAACAGCGGAATGCCATTCTAGAAGGGGATACATTGATAAGGAGAACAGAGTGAAATGGGTGAACTGCGGAATGCAGAAAGGAATGGAATGGAATAAAGGAACATATATGAAAGGAGAAGAGGAGTTCTGGTAGGAAAGAAGAGCAGAATAGAACGGAACCCTGTTGGACAAGGATCCCAAGGATCAAAGGAATCAGAAGGAAGATCAAAGAAGGCAGCAAAATTGGAAGTGGAGTCCTCGGGTTCCCACATAGTTACACACCAGGATATTCAACATTTTAAGGCCCTGAAAATATATCTCAGAATGTAATCCCAGAATATGTTGTGATTATATTTAATAATCTAATTACATAAAATCTTATATTTTGGGTGATCCCATAATATTATCCAGAAATAAAAATTATCATAAAACTTTTCAGTGTCCCATAAGGAAATTGAGAATAATAACATATATGGATGCCATAATATTTACGATAAGATTATCTTCTCCAATAGCATACTCTGCCGTCACAAAATATTATGTGGTGAGCATTCACTTAACAT
>JBBPNN010000899.1:0-14262 GCA_038090935.1 Hortiboletus campestris | reverse complement strand
TCACCGAGTAAACTTAGGTTCAATGAACATACAGGACTGGACATTCGGGTCGCAGAGTTCACCAGTGCTGCGCGGAATAGGGATCACAGTGCGAGCGTGTCGAGTGCATCTTCACCCCGAGGGTCGACTCCGTCCATTCCGTCACCTTCCGTATCTTCTCCCTCGCCACCACCGGTGCACCGTCATGTTTCCTCCCCCCATGATCACTCTCGTGTCCCAAATCAACACCAAACGCAAGCAATACACCTACACCCGAACTCTCAACCTCCATCGCTTGCGGGTTCCCCACTGCAGCGACACCTCTCGCCGACCAAGTCTAGCTCACCACCTGCAGTATCCGTGCGGAATGCAAGGGGCCATGCCCATACACGCCAAGGATTTGGCGCGCTGGGGGCTGCAGGTGTGAGCGAGGGGGAGAGTAATCATGGGAGTTCGGCAAGCAGTTTCAGCGATCTGAGTGGTGAGCACTCGAGTTCTTCCTGTACAAGGAACGATCACTAACGTAGAATACTCATGGTAGACGCGAGCTTGTCTCCCTCTGCTCTGGAGAGCGCGCTGATGTCCAACATGCGCGGGACAGGGTCAAGGTTGTGCGTTGCTCTTTCTGTGTTCGTGGTCTGGATACTTATCTGTTCCTATCCTAGCTCTGTTGCAAGAAGCAGATTGGGTGGACGAGGAATTCGACAGTAGATGATGGTTATAGGTTCGCTAGATTTCGGATGGCATTTTGCGTATTATATGCTTTAATATTACTGCGTGCTGCGCTTGTGGGCGTTTGCTTACCGAGATGCTCGCCATGCTGACGCGTCGTCTTCCACTGAATTCTGGATCTTTCGTGGAGGGCTTGCGTGTTTATGCCCACTGAAGTATTTAACCCTGCTCGCGTTCGGGGAGTTGGCAGTATCATCAGCGATTGACAACACCTTCCTGATCAAGTACTTCGAGATCATTGCGCGTGCTCGGCCCTCGTTGTCGACCCCCTCCACCCGATTATCTACGGTCAGATACGGCCTACCACAATAATCATCGCCCAAGCATTCTCACAGTCAAACCTCAAAGGGTGTCCGAGTCACAAGATTGTAAACCATGCAGATCACGTTCATCAACGACTTGGGCCAGACCTTTTCTGTGGAGATAGACCCGGATATGAAACTCGAGGACGTCCAGGCACTTCTGGAGGCAGAGGTGAGCTCCTTGCCATATCTCGTGAGCCCCCCTCATCCGATGTGCGACTCGGGAACACAGTCCGGCGTGCCTGTGCCCGAACAAACCATCTCACTACAAGGACGCGAACTCAGCCAGCCATCGGCGACGATGAGAGCCCTCGGTGTGTCTGATGACGCTATGCTGCTGCTCAGGCGGAGAGTTGTTTCCGGCGGGAGGTGGGTCTCTATCCCCGATTCACACATACGATTGGCTCACTCTGTCCCGCCGTATCGGTGGTCGATTCAACGTCACTCATTTTGTAGAGAAATATCACAGGATGCGGAAATGATGCGGTTGCAGATATTGGGCAACCCAGATCTGTTGCGCCAGGTCCAGGAAGTCCGTCGATTCCGATCTTCATCCGCTTCTCCTCGACCTCGCGTTGACCTATTGTACGACAGACCCAACCCGAGTTGGCTCATGCGGCGGTATCTTCACCCGCGCGATTCGCTGAGCTTCTGAGGCAACTGCAAGAACGGTTAGGTGAGGCCGAACTGGAGCGACAACGCGCGATTGAGGCGCTCAACGCCGACCCATTCAACGTTGAGGCACAAAAGCGGATAGAAGAGGCTATAAGTCAGCAGGCTATCATGGAGAACATGGAGCATGCGCTCGAGTATAGCCCAGAGGCGTTCGGGAGGGTGACTATGCTTTAGTGAGTCAGTTTCATGTCTGTCGGTAAGTTGTGGCGTCGAGGGATTGCTAATGTGAAGGGCATTATTAGCGTTCCGGTTGAGGTTAACTCGTTTCCTGTGAAGGCGTTCGTGGACAGTGGTGCACAGAGCACGATAAGTGAGTTGATCGAGGTCCTTCACGTTACTTTCTTGGATTGACACCATTTTGTTGTCAGTGAGTCCCGAATGTGCTGAAGCATGCGGGTACGTCTGATCACACACCCCACCCCCAACTATGCTTGCTCATCAAAGTATGTGCACGACATCTAGGATCATGCGCCTCGTGGACAAACGATTCGCTGGTATCGCGAGAGGTGTAGGAACCGCCAAGATCCTCGGAAGGGTACACAGCGCACAATTAAAACTGGCAGATCTGCATTTGCCGTGTTCATTCACCGTTATGGAGGTGAGCCCCACTGTTTCACTCATCATCGTCCGGTAATAACTTTACTTTTTTAACGTCGATGGTGCACATCAGGGACGGGACGTCGACCTGCTGCTCGGACTCGACATGCTCAAGGCCCATCAAGCTTGTATAGACCTTCAGAAAGGTGTCTTGCGTATTCAAGGACGCGAAGTGTCGTTCCTACCTGAGCACGACCTCCCGGAGAAGGCGCGTATCTTGGAAGCGGGGGTGGACACGGACGCGTCGCTGCCCTCCCCTCAGCCTGTCTCCACTTCCTCTGGTTCTTCGTCATCGCTCAAAGGAGGATCATCCACGCCGCAGAACCCCGGTTCAGAGTCGAGTTTCCCTGGAGGAGGACATACCCTAGGTGCTGCACCGGCTGGAGGCCCAGCGAGCACCGGAGCAAGATATCCCGAGAGCCATGTTGAGACGCTCGTTAGTCTTGGAGCGTCGAGGCAGCAGGCTATCCGGTTGTTGGACGCTTGTGGTGGAAACGTGGATTTTGCCGCGAGTATGCTGTTCGGGCAATGAGGAAGGTCCCGATGAACTTTATATGCGAGTAGCGATGTCGATCTCAGAATGGGCGGATAGAGGTTGAATGAATGGTCAAGCAGGAATAATATATGGATGTACGGTAGTGTGCACCGCAGAGACATTGTACATAGAACACGATTTTGTCTGGAGGCGACCGTGTACATCGTGGCCCAGAATAACGAAAAGGAAGGGTAGTATGCTCTGTGATATATCCACTACATCGTTGGTGCTAACGCGCATTTCTATTATAAGCCGAGTTTCATTCACGAGATGGGCCGGTACATTAAGGGCAGCATGTCACGGTCCGAGTTACCGGCAGGTCTACTTCCTCGTGGAGCTGTGATTAGGCATATGGTCAAACCCCCGAATTTGAATATGTCACATCAGCAAAACGTTTCAGTGGGGACAACTGGCGGTGAGGCCTCAGCCCAGGGTGATTCATCTGATAACACACAATGACCACTCAGGCGTCCATGATGTACCCGAAACATGGAATTGTACTCTCATGCTCGTATAGCCCCGAATGCCCGTTCGGGACCGCATGTGCAGAGTCAACGTTTGGTTGGAAAGCGATACGCGTTCGTGGATGATGATGAAGTGTGGGAAGGCAGGAGGTACGAAAGAGACTTGGAGCTAGCTCAAAGAGAAACGAGGGATGAAATCATCAACCGCTGGACAGTATGTTTGGCGTCGGTGATAGGAGGCTGTAGTCAGCAAAGCGGCCAAAACACCAAACCAGATTTCCATCCGCATTCCCGCTTGCTAAGGTATCGGCGTTTGAAAGCGGATGCATAGGACCGGATTTCCGAGCCGAACCCTTCAAGAACGCGGGCTCAGTTTACAAAGTACACAACCGGCCGGGCCCCGCGGTATCGTCAATCTGCGCCTGACTGTATTTTGAGGCAACATTCGCGCGCGCATTGTCTAAGCGGTATATAAATCAAGCGATGCTGGACACGAGCCATCGCGGTTCATGAGGTTTGTTGTGTATACCAAGCATTACTTGTATCGAAACCCTCTGGGGGTGTAGGATCCGACTGGAAATGAGGTCGTCATTAATCGTCCATGAACCCGAATACTCTCGGGAACAAAAGGCCCTGTTTGAGAGAAAATGTGGAAGATAGGGTGAGCGTACCTTCTGTCCGCGGGGGTGTCCCGTGAGTCGTCTGTCGCGGTCCATCATCATTTCCTCCCATGCGTCGATATTGTAACGAACGGGCTGGACGTGTCGACGCGCGTCTGAGGATGAAATGTGGACGAGTCCCGAGGAACGACGTACCTTGCCTTGGTTCTGCGTCCTTTTAGACGTGTTGAACAGTGTGCCCGCCGCTGCGAACATGGTGGTCAGCAGACCTGGAGGCGAAATCAAAATCAGCGACACTTGGCCGGTTAATGTGTATGGAGCAATACCGAACGGAATGAGGGCTTCCCATGGGACAGGCATATTGATAGAGCACTTAGTCTTGGTTTGGCTGGTTCTGTGCTGGTCGGTGATGGACGGTGAGGTCTGTTTGTCATTGTTTGTTCTACAGTATACGTGCGAACGAGTGGTCCACTTACTACAGTCGACTATGTAAAACTGCTCATAATGGATTAAAAATCTCAAAATGCACCAAGTAATCTTCCTACATTTTTGTCGGAATTCAGGAAGTAATCTCATAATGCATACTACTATGTGTTATTATCAGCGATTCTCTAGAAAGGTTACCATTGAATCGATGTAGCACGTGGGATAGCGCTTATGTAAGTCACGTATATGGAAATATAACTTTAGATGAGATATAGACTCGCAGTAAGACGGGAGTGCACACAATCTGAGTGATGATGGAACGGGGCTATGGTAGTTATTTTTATCTCCAGCGACATACTCGTCGCGTATATTTTTGATATTGTGAGTAAGTTAGTAGCATCGATTGGTATCACGTGCACTTGCGTAGCTCTGACAGATCCTACTCGAGATGAGATTTGCAACTGGAACGCCAAACGAATCCTTCCGATGAACGTATGATAGGCTTGCGCTATGCTCGATATTTTATTCCCGGGAGTATCTGGGGTCCTTCCTTCTGCTCGATTTAAGTTTCGCAGCAGACCATTCCCGAGCGACCATCTCTTTCTCCTTCTACAATGACAGACGTACCAACATCCGTGACATTGACCACCGGTATGGTAACTGAAACTGCCGTCGATGGGCTGAATTGATTGATCTCATGATAGGATATTCGTTGCCCACCATCGGGTTCGGGGTGTACCAGCTCAAGGCTTCGTTGTGCCCTGAATCTGTTGCAAATGCTTTGAAAACTGGGTACAGGTGCGGCAACACCCAGTTTGACTCTCACCACGCTTGAAATCGCTAGTATGTTCTCAGGCATATCGATTGCGCGCAGTTATATCAGAATGAGGCAGAAGTCGGGGAAGGTGTCCGAAGATCGGGTATTCCACGTGACCAAGTCTTCATCAGTATGATCCGGAGCGCGTATTCGTTGACGAATCTGACATGGTAGAAAAATAGCTTCAAAAGTTTACCGTACGACTGTTGGGTACGACGAGACACTAAAGAGTGTCGAGGAATCGGTCAAAAAGCTCGGCTTTAGCAAGTCTTCTTTCCATACAACCAGTCTACAGGTGTCAACTTACGGAATTAGGTTACTATGACCTTTTTCTCGTCCACTCCCCCCATGATGGACGTGATGGAAGGCTCGCAAGGTACAGGGCTCTGCTGGAGGCCAAGAATCAGGGCCACGTACGCACCGTCGGGGTATCGAACTTGTGCGTTGCCATAACTTTTGAGCGTCCTATACTTAGGGATGTTTTCCTTGTAGTTCGGAGAAGCATATCAAAGAAATCAAGGAAGCGGGGTTAGAGAAGCCTGCCGTAAACCAAATCGAGGTGAGAAATAATCATCCGGAATCTGGACCGAACCATCCTGACATTACGTGGGTAGTTGCACCCGTGGTGCCAACAGCGCCCCATCGTGTCGTATTGTCAGTCAGAGGGGATCGTCGTGCAGGCGTACTCGCCACTGGTTCGTGGTAACGAAGCCGGAGAGGGAAAGGGGATTAAAAATGCGGTTGTGCTCAGAATTGCAGACAAGGTACGATTGTTTGGAGGCAACTCAGAGGGTCTATTCACAACTGGGATTACCGTTCTAGCACGGCAAGAGTCCCGCACAGGTTCTAATTCGTTGGTCCCTGCAGAAAGGCCTTGTGCCACTTCCCAAGGCTACTTCGGCTCACCGAATTGAGGAGAACTTCAAGGTGTTTGATTTCACCCTCGACGCGGAGGATGTGGCCGCGATAGATGCTCTTGACGAAGGGGCGAGTGGTGCTGTGACCTGGAACCCGGTGGGCGAGCCCTAAAGTGTATGAATAACACACGTGAATGGCACGCGCCAGCTAATGTGGCAGCCAGAGTTGTCCTCGGATGTTTATGTAGTGATTGAATTTTGAAACGTCGAGCTGGCAGTGTGGCTGTGTGTGTGTGATAGACACGAGGACCGTCCAGACACGAGAGGCCCACCTTCGTTAATGACCACACCTACCGCAACTCCCCGCGCCCGCCGTCTCAAACGATGATCCCAACGTCCTCGTCGGGAAGCGCGCTCCAGAGGTCTCTTCTCCTTCTCGTTTTTCTCGTCTTCGTCCACCCGTCCTTCACACAGCCTGCCACGCTTGCCTACGATGATTGCTACACCGGCGATGCTTCCAGGAAAATGTCGGTCGACACCGTCTACTCACAGATTATAGATGACCAGACCCTCAACATCACCGTCCTCGGCGACACTGCTGCAGCCATCGTCAACTCCAACACAAGTCTCGGTACGTTGACTTGTCACTCACTCACTCGACTCACTCAAGCATCCGACCATTAGCCGCTACGCTCTTCATGGATACCACGACACTCACAATCAGTACTTACAGTAACGGGTTTTATTTATGTGATCGCATCCGCCCACCCTCGCCTCTCCCTACCCTTACCCTCTCAAACGCGACCTACTGTCCCATATCAGTTGGCCCGTATGCCTTCACCGTGTCTATGCCCTTCAACTCCAGAAACTTCCTCACCACCATGAACACTCAGCTCCGTGCACTTGATACCAATGAGCAAGAGATCCTCTGTCTAACCGTTGCAACCACCCCACTTCAACCTGGTCCACTCAGTTCGCCATACGGCAGCGCTCATATCATTTTCTGGGCTACCGTAGGTCTAGCATTTGCTTACTGGTTGATCGTTGGCATCGCCCGCATCATTGCCGCCTGGGGCCGTGGTTTAAGTCGACCAGGACCTGACATCTGGCATCGTGTACAAAGTGCCGGTTTCATTGTCGCTAGTGCCATCAGCGGTGAACGTCTAGCAACATCCCCCGCGCTCTTGAGATTCTGTATGTCACTTTTCTTTTCTCAATTGCCGTGTATTCTCTCATCTTTGCAAGGTTCCCCGTCATTGCGTGATATCATGATGCATACGCAATGGTGTACCGCGCTGGCCATGGTCGCCATTCAATGGCCACCATTCATTTGTAAGTCGTTTTCATGGACGCGTTTTCGGTTCCTTAATCCAACTATCCTTAGACCCGTTGCTCTCGCAGACTGCATGGGCCACTCTTACATACAGTGAGTGCTGCTCGAAATTATACGCTCATGGCACCGTAACGTCCTGAATGCTGTAGATGTTAGCTTGACCCGCAATTCTGAGCATTGGAATCCGCTCAACGTTCAGTCGTACGATCCTCCGTCGACGTTCGCAGGTCAACTAAGCGATCCGAATTCTGTTCTCTACCTCAACACGTCCATTCCCAATTCCCTCTTTCTTCTTCCTCCCGGAACGCCCAATGGAATGGAGGCCTTTGCATGGAGCGTGGGAATTAGCCCTGAGAATCTCTTCGGGATATGCCTTTGCATCTTCCTTGCCATCCTGGCGGGAATCATTGGCATCAGCCTGTTCATCTGGCTGACTGATTTAATTTTCTCACGGAAATCACCTTCGAATAGCCTCCCGACTTCGGCAAGCAAAGGCCGCAGCCCGCGCCCTTCAGCAGGAAGTAAAGATATGCTCGAAAATATGGTTGAAGAGAGTCGTTCGTTGAACGGCCTTGCTCATGCGTATCCCACGCTACGACGGCGCTGGCTTCGTCCTGACCTTAGATCATTTCACACTAGCGTTTTGATCGGTAACCTCGTTCGCGTGCTGTCCCTGTTCCATTTCCCTGTGACTATTTTCTCGGCTTATGAATTCTCCACCGCTACCTCAAGTTCCTCTATTGCCCTTGGGGCACTTTCCTTTGCAGTTTTCTCGGTTATCATCCCTGCACTCTTGTTGCTTCGACTCTCCCGCACACCCACTTCCAAGCTCTACGACGAAACCCGAACTCTCCTCTCACTCGGACCTCTCTATAATCACTTCCGCCCCGGGTCGCAACTTTTCTCTGGATTACTCCTCATGTCAAACTTAGTTAATGGGGTTGTGATAGGGGGTGGCCAGGCAAGTGGTACAGCTCAGGCCGTAGTGATTCTTGTGTCGGAGGTTGCCAGTGCATTGATCACTAGCGTATGGCTCCCTTGGGGCACAGGCGCAGGCATGAGCCTCATAAGCTTCTTGTTCTGTGTTGCTAGAATCGTAATCGCGGTCCTACTCGTGGTGTTGACACCAACGGTAAGGGTGGAGCACTGTTATAGCTCATTACAGATCACTCATCATGATGTTGTACTAGATTGCTATTGGCTCAGCTGCTGGTGGCTGGGTTGCCTACGGCATCCTCATCGTGTTATGCCTCGTTTATCTTGCCTTCTTCCTCATCTTGCTAGTCAAATTCACAGAGGCACTCATCCGCATATTCGGTCGCGTGGGATTCGATCGATCCCGACGCCCAGTTGATAGCGGTCTTGTCGGCGCACTCGGCATCCTCGGCTGCTGTGGTACTCGCAAGGAAGGGCATGCGCGCAGATCATACAAAATATCAGAAGTGCGGGAGTCATATGCCATCCGTGACTCTGGATCGTTCATACCACCGGTTGCCTCGTATGCCTCGCCGGTCAAGGGTTCCGCTTCTTCGCATCACTCCGGGCCGCCCGCTTCGGTGCTCCGTCCCGAGCATGCTCTGCGTCCCTATAGGGAAGACACCGATGAAGACGACGAGAGCGCGCATATCATGGGTGCATGGCAGCCCTTCCCCGGACCCGGAAATAGAGTGTCCTACGATCGTGCTGAATCGTCACCCCGCACGCCGAATTCCGGGTTCTCGCGCGTGGGAGGCGGACGTGCGCATTTCGACTCTCCCTACGCGATCGCGGGCGGCAAAGAGGGTTCCACGCTCACATTCCCAAGCATGGAGCGGCGAGGATCAGGCCCTGGTGGGAGCCCCAGGGCCGTGCCTCGCGAAGAAGAAGCACCGACGCCAACGACCTCCGTGGCCAACGTGGCGAGGATGCCTGTGCTCACCAATGCGGGATTGCCAGCTGGTAGAACAATGAGTCAATCGGCGATCATTGTCGGCGAATTGGCCGCCATCGCAGCAGCATCAGGCACGGAACCCGAGTCCCATGAGATGGTCGAAGCTTCAGAGAAAGGGTCTCGTGGTGATAATGTGGCCAGCGTGGACAGTGGCCAGCCAAGGAAGAAGCATTGGTTCAACATCCGTCGTCATCGCAGACATTCAGATGGGTTAGTGTTGGACGATGTGGAAGGCGACGACGCGGTTGCCTCGAGTTCGAAGGAGGCTGGTCGATCGTTTGTCGTGATCCGCGATCGACGGCCAATGTCCTCTCGGCCCGAGTTGAAGCCGGGTCAAAAACCCAGACAATCGCTGGATGAGTCCAGTCGAACTTCCTTCGCCGGTAGGAGAGGCTCAAATTCATAATACACGCAGCATAACGACGTGGCTGGGACTGTTGATATTTCGCCTAATGCGTATATAAACGAAAAATTTCCGTCTTACCCCCTCCACCTCCCTTCTCTCTTCCTACGTCTTTTGTGTGACCATGTCCCTCGCTGCATCGACGATCCTTCCCATTCATGAACATTCGGTATATTACCCATGGTACTTCCAGCACGTGTAACATTTAGTGCACCCGCCCTCGCTGTTTTGGACCTTTCTTTTCTTTCGATGTGTCAGTAGTAAAGTATATAACTATCCGCGAAATGTTTAAACATGCATGCTCTCCATCATCTATCCATCCAAATCACTGTACGAGCAATCAAAAAGGGCGATGAATTGTCCGGCCGAGGGAACGTCATAAGTTGGTCACTGTCACACGAGAACGCCGTCCTCTTCCTCGTCGTGTCCTCCCACGTTGCGCGTGTCTCCCCCCACCCAGACCACCCGCCAGTCTTCGACCGACTTTCTCAGCCATCCGTACACCCCAGCTTCCGCCTTGAGCCTCGCTACGACTTCCTCCGTATGAACGCTCTCAAACGAGTGCATTGACGTCCCCGAGTCCGTCCGTTCCAGTATGGGCGCCGTGATCTCAGAGGGGAGACGATGCCAATGTCCACCCTGCGCTAGGAAACCCGTCTCGCCGATAAACAACTGTCCACGGCGCGGATCTGCCAGCGCCACCCCACTGCCTTTACCTTTGCCTTTGGTGCCGCTGCCGCCGCCAACGAGCGCTGCAAGCGGGATTTCCTGTGCTTCGACGCCGTCCTCGCTGAACGCGATGAGCTGGAGAAAGGGGGCCGTCTCGGGCCGAGACTTGGTGCGCGATGATGTCTGTGGGACGCATACGCGCGCGCTGACGCTCGATGGAGAAGAGGACCATACGAGGGCGTGGATGGGCGGAGCGTGGTGGATAATCGCAGGGAGGGGCGCGGGGATAATGTGCGTGTTCTTCCCCCGCGTCAGCACATAGACTGATCTTTGGGGGGTGGTATCTCCGCCGGGAAGCTGCGCCGCTGGTAGATTGACGAGAGATGGGAGGATCCAGGCGCCTTTTCCTTCTTTGAAGGCCATGAAATCGATCGAGGCGCGGGAACGCCTGGAGCCAAGGGAGCTGCCGACACTGAGAGAATCTTTTGAGGGCATAAAACTTCCACCGCTTAAAAGGCCGCTGTTGCTTCCGCTGTCGTACATTTCTACCTCCGTGACCGCCGCATCTGCGATGCGTATGAACCCCGCCTTCTTCTCAAACGTGACGAATACGGCCATTTGTGCACTGTACGTGAGATGCGAGAGGGAAGCGCGGCTGCTGTGGGAGGATGAATAGGAATCAGAAGATGCGCCACGAGAATGAGCATTTCCCGTCTGTCTCGGTGAAGGACTCTCGGACGGTGTTCGGGTGGTGTCTACTAACTGGTGTACGAACACAATCTGACGAGGTTGAGTTGGAGTGTAAAATTCCTGTCCACGAATAAATTTCAAAAAACTCAAAGCAAATTAATGAACGCACCTTTACAAAATGAAACGCTCTTTCTCCTTTTGGGGTCTCGAACAAGAATATATTATACTTGGTGGCCACCGCAAGGAGTGCTCGCCGTCCATGTCTCCCTCCGCCAGGCCCAGCTCCACCCTCGTGCCACAAGGCGTACGAAATAACGCTAGTACTTGCTAATCGAGTGCCGGTACTGGCCAGCGGTACGAAATCAGTGGACCACCGCAACGGCAGATCGTCGACGATATCCCATGATGCGTCAGCCAAGGCGGTGGTGGTTTGCCGTTTCGCACTCGGTACAGCAAGGTAGGACTCGTAGGAGGTTGCGGGTTGCTGTGTACGGGTTGGAGACTCGATGAGGTGTTTGATACCTCGCGTAATGCTGCTCGCCGGGCGGTGTTTTTTTATAGGCGTTTGTTGGATGTTCCAATCAGAAGCTCGGCGGAGGTCCACAGGATTTGTGCCCTGAACCGGAGGTCAAGCACAACAAGTCAGATGATTAATGATGGACAAACGTTCTGAGCAACTGTCCATTTCGCGAGGCTCGTAAGACTTGCTAGGTTGTACATTCTCAGGGTCCGTAATGATTCCTGATGCCCATTTGAAGCGGACGGTGCATCGGGACCTGGTCCCACCAAGGCTAGGACAACACCCTGTGGAGTTCCTTCGCCGATGTCTTCGTGCTCGAGGATTGACATTTGATACACTCTGAAATAAAATAGCAAGCAAAATTGAGTACGAACACATTAAAGTTGAAGACCACGTACGCCTCTCCCGTCCATACTACACGTGCCTGCGCGTCTCCAGGGCCCTTGTGAACGATCCCAGAGTTACCGTCACTCGCCCACTCCATAGGGTACATATCTAGGACCGAGAGACCATTATCTGTGCCAATAAGCAGTAAACGGTCACGGTTGATGGGAAGGATGCACCGGATGGGCGATGTTGTATGCGGAAGAAATCGCGAGCCAAACTGATGAAGTTGCAAGTGGGTAGGTAGGAGTGCTTCACAAGCCGTTCCCTGTAGGTCTTGCTGCGCCTGAGACACAGGATCTGTTTGCGAGGCAGAAACAGCAGATTCTGGGTGAGAGATTCCCTGATTGAGCTGCGAAGAAGGTGAAGGGAGATCGGGGAGATCACGATCTATGCGAATCCGCAATGGGGCTGGCGCAACACGATTCTGGTCACCACGAGACCCAGAAGGCATATTCGGATCATCTACTTGGGCGCCCTATCCCGACCTTTCAGAGAGGAAATCAAAGACATCCAGATGTCCACTTACGGGTGGTTCCTGATTGTCGCCCCAGCCCCGAGCTCGGCGGCGTGCCAGTTCTGCTGGAGTGAGGTCTGCATAGCGTTCTGCGGCCCTAGGCTCGTGTCAACGCAGGGTCGCAACATTTCCACTGATCGAGAAAGTACCCCACCTTTTCTCGATCCATCCTCTCCACCGACCAAATCTGCGTATACGTTTAGGTCTACCAGCAAGCTGCCTGGTGTTGCACGCACCGCGAATTGGGGCTGTGTTGGGCAGCAAGATCGTCGTAGGTGGGCAAGTCGCCATCGCCTTGTTGATCCTGCTCGGCGCCCTGTACGTATGTTTCATATGAGTCGAAGGAGTTAACAGACATTGTTAGCAGGCGACTAAGTGGAGAGCGGGCGCATTAAAATCCAGTGCTAAAGCCACAGGCTCGACTCTACTCTTGTCCTGTTATGTCAATAGTACATCACGATGGCACGTGATCCGATATCGCAGACAAGGTTGTGTTCAAGCTTCATCAGATACACCACCTAGACCATCAGCGTGCGCGACATGCTATCGCACCAAATTACCACATGGCGCGCGGAGTCCTCACCACTGGTAGATCCGTGATTCTGTAACTCCCCCCGCAGTTCGGAAGGCAAAGTCATCTGTGCCATCGTGTTTCATCACCAGCATCTTCTTAACAGCATCTTCTTAATTCCCACCGTCTTCTGCCCAGTTGGTGTATGCCGCACAGGGTCCTTCTATTTGGCGCATGAAGTCTCCGACAGGTTCGGCGGAGTCATATCTTGCCAACCACCAGTGTCGTGAGTCTGTAACGGAACATATACATTCCCTTTCCAGATAAACCTCCGCATTTTCCTCGTGTTGGATATCGCACGCTATAACACCGTGTCTAGCCATTTCTGGTTAGTGTGACCTAATGGGGGGCTGTAACTCATTAGGTCTGTGACCATCTCGAAAGCTTGCCGCGATGCTTTCTCGAGCCTCTGACGCGAGGCAGGCCGATATGAAGGTGAATATGGGCTTCCCCACTCCTTATGTACATCTTAAATCCATTTCACTTTTGAGTGTGAAGCCCCGGCTCCATGCGCCGTATTTGCGGGTCTCCAGATCCGCGTTTGTGATCCAACTTAGTCGGTCGCTCCCTGCCGATCTCCCCAGATGGAGGGCTATCCTTTATCCACCTGCATTTGAGGCTGTGTCACGCACAAGGTTCTGGAACTTAAAAGCCCAAACTTTGCGAAGAGTGCTTCACTCCAAGTATTACTCTCGTTTTCCCTTTTCAATTTCGTAACGTCACTGCACTTAGAACGATGCAAGAAAATTGGTGTGGAGCTTCTACATTGCGATGGCAATTTTCTCTGATGCCTATTTGCGAATAGGTATTTCTACTGTTCGGGGCAACAGGAGAGCTCGGATTCACACTACTCCGAGAGCGCACTTGTCAATTCTGGTGCAGCCATCAACGCCACGTCGACGTTCACCAAGTGAGTATGGACGATTCCACGTGTTCTTTCTTCCTGACGATTCGTTAGTACAGGTTTTCCCGTTGACCTTCAAGGATGGTCGTCTACGGTCGGGCCCATCATTGGAAATAATCATGATGGTTCGCTGACCACCCTTTCAGGTGTCGCTGAGTTAGTCCTTCATGTTCTCAAAAAGTTGGCTTCATTCAGCCGCTAATTATTTCTCAGAAATTCAGGCTCTGCGGCACATACATCATATCATCCAGCCACGATGGATCGCACGCTATCCATACCTCTTGTGGGCTATGATTACGCTTCTGATGTGCATTCGAGACACTGGTCTCACTAACAT